>PVJO010011123.1:0-28392 GCA_004026905.1 Hystrix cristata
TAATCAATGTATCTTATTTCTTCCATGCTGCAAGTCAATCTAATTGTCTCCCTTTTCAGACAAATGGAAACAATCTCACATTCTGTGTTTAGTTTTGTTTTGGGTCTTGCCTTTTCTATCAAGGTTTCTCACAGAGGAGAGCAGCAGCTAGTTACTGACCAGTTCACCCCATGCACTCAGTGTCAGCTGATTCTTTTGCTTTTGGTAGCAAATTCTGTTCTTTGTTAACTTTACATGTATAATTTTGTAACTGTAAGTTTAGTCAAAGAATGTCTGCTTGGAAATTAGTCAACTTTAAATCAATTGGATTTTTAGAAATTGTAAGTATCTTTTTATTATTGCAACACTATGATTGTTGAAAAGTTAGAAAGTATGAATTAGCCAAAATTCAAAAAATTCAATAATCCTACCACCCAGAATGAACCATTATCTATCTTGAAAGATTGTTTTAGTCTCTTTATTTTGCTTGGCACACATAGATTTGTTAGTTATTTACATTATGAGTAGTAAAGGCGGAGTGATATTCTGTGGCTTCGAGTATCTATATTGTATTCAACTATCTGCTATTATTGAACAGTGGGGAATTTTCCCCCAATTTTTTGCTACTATCAAAAATTTTGCTGTGAAATTGCTTAATTAGTTCCTTAAGCTCCATTACTGTTAATGAAATAGCTGAGTGAAATTGCTGTATAGTTTCAAGATTTTTGATGCATATTACTGAATTTATTTCTAGGAATGTTATAGGGTCGTAGCAATTATATGAGTACCCATTTCCTTTTTCAAGAAGTATGAGTTGTTTCCATATATGTAACACATAATTCTTCCATATATATATATATATATATATATATATATATATATATATACACTCAGTAGAACCTTGTTGTTTTAATAGGCATTTCTTTTATCATCAAGGCTCAATGTTTTTCCATGTTTATTGACCAATCATATTTCATTCATCCAAAAGATATTTATTAATCATCTACTACAGGCCAAGTACTCACCAGTGTTTCTTCTTCTGTGATTTCTGTGTTAATATGTGCAGATATAACTTTTATATGAACAAGTCCTCCTTAAATCCCTGCATTTTCAACCCATATCATATCTCTGAGTAACAAATCCGCTAAACTAACTTACATAAATTCTCTTCCATCCTCTAAGGAGTTGACATGTACGAGAACTCATTATTGACCTCTCTCAGCCTGCTCTTCTGCTTTTTCATGAAATAAGTAGAGAAATTTGAAGGCGGGGTCTCTGGGAGAAAGCCAGCTCCCTGAGCTCAGCAGCACTCCAGGGTGGAGCCTAAATTGGTGAATTCACTCCACCCAAAAGTAGAGCATTGGTTGAACACGTCCAGAAATTGACCTTGTTAGTGCCCTGTTACTGATACCACAGTGACTAAACTCACAGGAGACCTGAGTGTATGAACCAGAGGGCCAGCTTACTTGAGATAAGACATATAACTGTCAGGCAGACCAGACAATTGCTGGACTGTCCAGTACAAATTATCCCTCAGGCAGACTACAGACATAGCCAAATATCTTGAAAGGGTGCTTACAAGCAGAACGAGGTGGGCAGGTCACAGGATTTAATATTTGCTAGTGTTGTGCTCCAACAGCCTGATGCACCCATTTCCAACCCTCTCTTTGTTCGGTACCTGGGTGTGCATAGTCAGTGTGAGCTCTGTGCTTTGTGACCAGGCAGCACCCTCATCTCCCTGTGGGTAGCTCTGTCACTCCTTAGCTGTGATCACAGCTTCAGGCAGGGCATCACCTCTGCTGTCAATCATTCTGTCTTAAATTGGATTCACTCACGCTAAAGTCTCATGGTTTGTTTTCTTTTGTTATCCTCTCTGTGTTCAATGCATGCATACTGAGAACTTGCTGTTTTGGGTACCGGAATGGTGTTAGACATCAGACTTAGGTTTCTGTTTGTGACTAAAGTAGGAGAGTTATAAGACATGATGATTGTTTTTAATGTTTTTCAAGGGAAACTGAGTAAATAGGTCTAATCATATCTTCCTTTTTGGTATCACCTTTTTAGCTCCTTTAAAATTATAGGCCGGGTGGCTGGCAGGTCTCTCTATTACCTGGCCTCCTAGCTCTGTTTTCAGCCCCAGCTGGAGTGGACAGTTCCTGTGACCTCAGCTACCTGTATGCATGCAGTATCCTCTCATGCATACATCACTGTG
Source organism: Hystrix cristata (assembly GCA_004026905.1). NCBI lineage: Eukaryota > Metazoa > Chordata > Mammalia > Rodentia > Hystricidae > Hystrix > Hystrix cristata. Next base: position 2,192 of record PVJO010011123.1, read on the forward strand.
CTTCAAAATCAGGGGCAATTGTGGACTCAGCAGAAGCCCATAAACTTCAGGGAGTTGAGGTACCCAAGAGAACTCTCAGTCTATGTGGGGTTAAGGCAGCTCTCAAATGCTGCCAGTGACAATACCGGAGGCACCTGTGCCTGTCTCAGGAGGTCCTCTCTCAGAGCACATGTCCTATTGCACATAGGGTGGCTTGTTTTCCTCCATTCCAGAGTTTAATTCCAGAGTTCATCCTACAATAAAGACCAGGCAGGCATATCCATGCCTCCAACTGTGCTTTCATAGAGTTGGCATGGAGGCCAGGAAGGGTGGTCTTACCAAAGGCACAGGGAGCTATAAAGCCACTTCATGAAGTCTGTGAAGTCTCCTTTGGAGACCACAGCAGGTGATGGTGTCACTGCCAAGCAGCTTGAGGTCTCACCAGGAGGTCATAGAATTCCCTAAATCCCTCAGTTCATATGTTATAGGGAAGAAGGATGACATGTCTAGGAGAACCCTTAGGAAAATGCTCCAAATGACCACTAAGATCCATTCATTTTTTTGGATCCCCAGCATAAAAGAATTTCGTGTCTGAGGTTGGCTTTCTTAGAAACTAAGCCTGACAGGAGATTTTGGGGCAAGTGATTTATTGAGGGAATGTTCTCAAGAGAATGGAGAATCAGGGAAGAAGGATGGAGCAAGGGAGGGCAGCTAAACAAGTAGTCTCAGCTGGTGACTTGCTTCTGCATGATCCCCTAGGAAACCTGGATGGCAAAGTGGACCACAAGGTTGGTTTTGTCTGGAGTCAAAAGGTCACATCCATACAAAGATGTTGGCCAAAGGCTAGCCCTTCAGTTGAAGGCTGGCCCCACCACTCCCCGTGTAAGTCAGCATTTCATTGCCTTGATTGAAATACCTAAGAAAACAATTTAAGGAAGGAAAAGTTTATTTTGGCTCATGGTTTCAGAGGGTTTGGTTCAAAGCAAGAGCATAGTGACAGAAGCATGGTAGAGAAACACTGCTCACATTATGGCAACCAGGAAGCAGAGAAAGCAAGGAGGATCCAGGAAGAAATGAGATATACCCTTTAAAACCACACTCCCAATGACCTACTTCTAGTGGGTCCCACCTCCTAATAGCTCATTCAGCTATGATCTAATAAATGGGTTAAAATCCATTGATGAGGTCAATGCCCTCATGATCCAAATCACCACTCTAGCCAGACCTCTGAACATTGCTGCATTTGTGGTCCAGCCCTCAGTACATAAGTGTTAAGGGACACTTAATGTTTAAACCATAACACTCCCCCAGCAAGGTGGCTCAGATTCTGACCAGGAAACCTTCCCAAGAGCTGAGAGATAGTGACTCAGAGGTAGAACTCTTGTCTAGCTTGTATGGGGCCCTTGATTCCATCCTTGGCACTCCCACACAAACAGAACAGGGGGATAGATACACTGGCTCAACAAAGGAGACCTGTTTAGGTCTCCTAAACAGCAGCATTTACTCCATATCCTTAAGTAAAGAGGTCATGAAGAATGAGCCATTTTCACTTCAAGTTCATCAGGATGCAGAGCCTTCTGCTCTGGCTATGTGCTTTGAAACTTCTCTTACCCAGAACTCTTTGCTTCATCTTTAGGAGGCTCTTTTTCATCTTCCTCCAAAACAAAGTTCCAACTGAGAGAGCTCAGCAGAGTGCCAGGGATTCTCTCCAAATACAGATTCAGGACGATTTTTTAAATGTTATGACATCATCTCAGTCATTAGCATGAAAATGCTCATAAATCTCCTTCGTCTCCATCATTCCCCTCAGGGTTGCACACTGATAATTAGGAGTCTTTTTAGAAGCTGAGCCTTTCCTCGAGCATTGCCTTGCAGAAGTGCGGCCTCTACTCCCTCTGAGGGCCTCTGACAAAGAGCTCAGGGGTGGCTACCCCACCTGAGAGAGATGCCAAATTGAGTCCTTGTAGCAATACATCAGAGTTTAATTCCACACAGTCTGCAGACCTTCATTTAAAAACACTATATTTCAATTCCAGATACAGCACACTCTCTCCTCAGCTTTGCTGGGCTGATGGACAAAGACAGTAAAATTAGATTCCAAATGAACGTAACAGCACCTTATTACAATAGGGCACTAAGTGATGTGCTAAATCCATCTAAATGGTACTCCCTGCTACCTCCCCTGATAGACAAGTGGTTTGGGAAAGGGACTGCATAGGAATACTATTCTCAGGCACAAATTGTCTTTGCAGTGATGTCTAAAAGAATCTCGGTTGGATGCTCATCCAAACCTTAAAACATGTAGCTAAAAAAGCCTCCATGGAGCCACCACTTGTTCCAGCCAAGGCCAATCCAAATGCCCCACCTCTTGGTACAGGCATCACATCAAAGATCACGTTGAAATTTCAAGCCTTTGAGGTGGGAAATTTAGTCCTACAGAGAAGAGTCTGGAAATTGGAAAGAGACAAGAGGTGTATATTTCCTAGTCTCAGGTGCCACCACTATCATACATTAGCAATATGGGTGTTAGCATCTGCCTGATTTTGTTTCTGTGCCTCACTTTCTTCTTTGTAGAATGGACATATCAGCTACTGTGAGGACTGAAATATTTGGTAGAAGTGCATGGGGCACATGGTGACATCTGTTACTATTATGTATGTAATTAATAATGGGAAATACGTGGGCTTTTAAATGAATAAGTATAAAAAGAAAAGGGCCAATAACAGAGATATGTTGGACTTTAAACATGTGGGACCAAGAAATACACACACACACACACACACACACCCTCCCTCTAATCTGCACTAGTGCATTTCACTTGAAATTTAGGATTACAAATCTCAAAGTGGGGATTTGACACTCAGGAATTCTATCATTTATCATTTTTCTTTTTTATGTGTTTTATTTTTATTAGTACATGTTTGCAATAGATAATGACCACATTCATTGTGGGGAGTTCGTACCTGTACATAACACACCTTAATTCTTTTTATTCCCCCATCCCCTCACCTCCCTCTCCCTTCCCTCCATCTCTTCATTCCCTTTCCATTTGCCAAAGATCTCTCCCCCTCTTGCCCGTTGTCTATATTTTGTCCTGCTCTTTATTTATACTTTGGGTTTTTCATATCATATGTTTCTATTTTTTTATTAGTACATGTTTGCAGTATAGAATGTTTCACTTCTCGTGTGGAGTTGGTACATTTACTTTTCTGCTCTTAGACAGTCATTCTTAACCCGTGTGACACATTTGGATCATGTAGGGAGTACTTGTTTGTTTACTATATGTTAGTGAGTTATAGTTAAATATATGTATGCTGAACACAGTGATGTTAAGATTTTTAATACATTGTAGGATGATTAATCAATGTAACACATCCATCGCCTCAAATACTTGACATTTTTATGATAAGAATATTTGAGATTTACTTTCTTGGTGATAATTTTTTTTTTTTTTTGTGGTACCAGGGATCGAACTCAGGCCCTTGTGCTTGCAAGGCAAGCACTCTAATCACTGAGCTAAATCCCCAGCCCTTCTTGGTGATATTGAAGTGCTCAGTCCTCAATTATAATCTCTATTCATCATGCTATGCAATACATCTTTTAAAAACTAATCAAACTTATTCCTTTTATGTAACTGAAACCTTATTTGATTACTTACGCACTCCCCCACCACCATCACCTCAGGTTATGGCATCCACCTTCTACTCTCTGAATCTATGAGTTCAATTCTTTTAGATTTCAATACAAATGAAAACATTAGCATTCGCCTTTCTGTGTTTGGTGTGTTTTGATTTCCCACTCTAATATAATCTTTGTCAACCCACATAGCTGTTACAATTACCTAGGGAATTTTAAAGTTATGGCTGCCTAAGACCAATTAAATTACCCTCAGAATGTGGAGGAGGAAGCAAATATCAGCATCTTCTAAAAGTTTTGGATTCAAATGGGTCTAAGGTGCTGCCAAGACAGGAATGTTCCTTTTAGGGATTATTCTACACCTTCGTTCTCTCTAAACCTCCTCCCCTCCTTTCAACCCCTAGCTGATAAGCTTGCCTCATACTCCACAGAGAAGATTGCAGCCATTTGGAGAAATCTTCCTTATCTAACCGTTGTCAAAGCTATTACAGTCCAGCATCCAAACCACATCCTTTCCCTACTCTTCTGCAGTGAAAGTGTGTGTTCCTTGCCCAAGTCCAACCTCCCTGTGTGTCATTGTAGAATTGTCCTCATTCTTTCTTCCTCCTTCAGATGTCCCTCATGCTTCTCAGACTCTGTCTCTTTTTCTCCACAGCATCACTGCCAGTGGCAAAAAAAGATGTTCTGGTTTCTCTTAGCTTGGAGAAAAAAGCAAAAAACAAAACAAAACAAAACAAAACAAAAAAACAAGCTCCCTCCCCTGTTCCCCAACTGCAGGTCCCCCAGCTCAAAAGGATCTGTGTACCATATGCATAGAAGCAGTATTCACAAACGCATGTGAACGACCCAAGTATCCATGGGTGAATGAATGAATAAACAAAATACGGTATTTTCATATGATACAACACAGTATCCCTTGGTATCCATGGAAAGGATTGGTTCCAAGACCTACTTAGATACCAAAATCCATGGATGCTCAAGTCCCTTAAAATAGCATAGTATTTGCATATAACCTACAAGCTCCTCCCACATATTATACTTAAATCATCTCCAGATTACTTACAGTACCTAATACAATGTAAATGCTATTCAAGTAGTTGTTGTACTGTATTGTTTAGAAAATAATGACAAAAAGTCTGTGCCTGTTCTGCATAGATGTGACTTTTTTCTCCAAATATTTTTTTAATCTGTGGTTGATTGAATCTGCAGTTGTGGAATCCATGGATACAGCCAACTATATTATGAAACATTATAGTTTGGGATCATGAAACAGTTCTGGAGATGGATGGTGGCAACAGTTGTACAACAGCGTGAATGTATCTAATGCCATTGACCTGAACACTTAGAAAAGTTGCAAATGGCAAATTTTGTATTATACATATTTTGCAATAATTAAACATAAAACAAAGTAATAACATTTGTAAACATCTGCTGTCTCATCCTATCCCGCTCCTATTTGTTCCACAGCCCACAACTAATCTGGGTTCTGTTCTCCCACTCCATCACGTGGCTCCAGCCAAGGTCACCTTGACATGAATATTCACAAATCCAGCAAATGCGTCCCTTCCTCCCTTGCGTGCCCTAGCTGAAGGTTTAGCCGTCTTCTTGAGATGTTCTGTTCTCCTGGTTTCCATGACTCCATCCACTCCTGTTTTTAACTCCTCACTGCCCTATCCCATTCTTTAGAACCACGATTTAGGTCTTAGGCTTATGTTTCCTGCATTCTCTCTGGGGCCTTTTCTCTCTCCTCTTTGTGTACTCACTTTTCTTTATCTAGAGAAACTCACCTACTCTCATAGTTTTAGATACAATTGCTATACTGATGGTTCTCAAAGCTACATCTCCAGCTCCAGGTTTTTCCCATAAGCTCCCCTGGCAACTTGACCTCACCATTTAGGTGTTTCACAAGTATCTCTCACTTAATGTGTTCAAAATGAACTCTTGAATTTACCCTTCATCCCCAAACTGTGCATCCAAGATTTTTCCTCATCTCAGCAAAGGTTGAGTCCCTCATATCTGACTAGCATCCCTTATTTCCTCATCCTCCACATATATATGTGTGTGTGTATGTGTCCCTGTCCTCCAAACATATGTGGACCTCATATATGTATGTAAGGTCTACCTTCAGACTATGTCTTGGGCACGTACACTGTTCCATATAGTCATTACTTCTTTAGTCTAAGTCACCATCTTTCCTTAGATGGTGGCCTTAGCAGTCTAGGGTCCTGAATGATTCTTCTTCTTCATCCTAACTCTAGTTTCTCTGCTCTTTGCTTTCAGGCATGATGCTATAGCCACACTGGTCACTTCAATATTGTTACCATGCTTACACTAAACTTAGCTTTTATTCCTACCCCACAACCTTTGCACACATGGTACACACACAGACATTTCCCGTTCTTGCTCACCTTAACACATGTCTATTTGCATGGTTGGCCCTTTATCATCATTAAGATCTCTGCATAAGTGTCCCTTCCTCAAAGAAACCTTCCTTGACCACTTTAATAAGCACCACCTTCTTTTTTCCATCCATCCCTCACATGTATTTGTTAACATCTTAGTCTTTAATACTCTGAGCAATTCTTCCCGTGTGTCTGTTAAGTTACTATTACTCATCTCTTCTGTTAACCTGTGTACTCCGTGGATACTGCAGCCGTGTCTGTTTGGTCTGCCACTGTATTGCAAGAGATCCTCTGATGTTTGCCTTGAACACAAATCTTGTTCCACAGATCGGGATAGTGTCATCATGGGTTCCGAGTAAGATGGATTTATTTTCCTGACCATGTTTCAGAAATTTATATTCCTGAATTTCCCTCATGTTTATCAACAAATAACAGTTTAATTCTTATTAAGACAACTGATCTCAAGCAACATTAACCAATAGAATGCATTCACCTTTAAAATAAGTTTTTCAGGATCATAATTAAATATATGGGTTGTATTTAAGGCAAGGTTTTGTATAAAAATGAATGTTTGGCATCTCTTTCACAAATTCCTAAAAGTAATTTATTTTCATCCTATACTTGATCAAAAAATCATCTTGAACTAGAAACTTCCAGTTAACTTATAGTGCATGTTAGACTTGCTGCTTACAAACTTGTAGATTTTCTTGCTGTGGCTGCCTCTCAATTTGACAGAAAGATATTAGGGAGAAGACACTAGCAAGACTGTCGCTCTTCTCTCTCTCTCAGCTTACCTGTTCTGTCTTTGAAGGTACAGAAAATGAGTGAAGAAGGAAACTCTACCTGGAGTATATGTGATTTTTGCATTGTTTTAAAAGAGCGTCCAGATTTAAAATCAAAAACTGTCTTAGTAGTAGATGGTATATTTTATATTATTTGAACAGTGCTTTTGTTTCCCATTCCAGTGATGTATTTTCAACAAGAATTACTTTAGACTGATTTACAGGCAGTAGTACTTCACATGCAGGCTTTCAGAAGCTTTGTAACCTTTTGAGTTCCCAGGCTTGCCTTGACATCATAGACAGCCTCAAAATTGCTCTCTTCAGAGTTTTTGTTCCCCTAAAGCAACTTGTACACTTTGCTTGAACAGAATTTTTTTAAGGAACCTTTTTTAACCAGTGCTCAAACACAATTTCTCAGCAGATGTTTCTATTTGTTTCATCTGGATGCTGAAGCTGTGCACTCTGAGCCTGTGAAAAAGTCCAACAGTGCATTTTCTAGGAAGCGCCAGCTAAGCCTGTTAGCTCTCAAGCAAGGACTCTGTGCACAGGCACCTTCCAGACTGACCTGGGGAGGTCTCCTGCCCGAAAGAAATAGAACAGAGAGAGACCCATCCTGTCGGCTCTTGCTGGATTCACTGCTCTATGCGAGGCTGTAGCTTCACTATTTGCATTTCTAGCAACTTATTCCTCTAGTTGTCTGTGGGAGGATTAGAGTCTGCAAAGGGAATCTGACAAAACACTCAAAATTGTTGTTAAATCAAAATGCTGAAATATCACTGTAGACGCAGGCGGATGCCTCTCTTATGATCCAGGAAGATAGACATGCCTGAGAAAAGAGAAACACGCATTTACCTAAAATTTGAGTGCGAAGTCAGACTTGTAGCTTGGAATATGGGGGAATTTGGTGACCTATGAGTCAGTCTGATTCTAACTGATTACAGTAGTCCATGATGGTCCAGTTGTGTGTGTGTGTGTGCACATGCATGCACCTACTTGATATTTAATTAAAATATGCTTATGTTTATCTCCTTTATTGTCCATATAGTTATTTACTATATGGATGGAGAGGTAAAGAGCCACAATCTTGGACTCCTTGAGATAATATTTGTATTTTTTTTTACCTTGAATCATCATGAGCTCACACTTCTGCCTTTTGTTAATAAGACCCCAAAACTACTGAGAAAAGAACTAGTCCCCTCCTCTTCGGTTGTAAAATGGCAACACTGCAAATCATTAGATGATAGCTTGTGTAAAAGTGGAGCAGAAAACAGGTATTTTAGAACACTTATTTTTTTCTTCTGTAGATTAACATGGTCCAGGATTATTAAAGAAAGTGTCCCAGAGAAGATAAGTTAGATTCGTGGATAACAAATGAATAATGTATTTTAAGAAACGAGATATTTCTTCGAGTCCTGAGCTTATAGATGATTTCTTTCCTGTAATTTCTAGATGTTTTGCAGCATCAGTTACTTCCATAATCTGAAATTTACAAAAATAAGTAAAACAATCTCCATTTTAAAAGTACAGAGGTTAGAGATTGTATAGCTTTATTTTCAGCAAAATGACCCCTGGATGACGGATAGATCTCAAAGCCCAAATCATTTAAAACATGTATCTTCCACCTTGTTTCAGAAAGGAATTAAAGGAGAATTACAGAGACAAAGGAGGATTAAGTAAAACAAAGGTGGAGGGGACAACATGATATATTCTTATCTCATGACATACAACAAAATAAATTCCATGTGTACTGGAGAATAAAATGCCAAAAGCGATGCCATAAAAAATTAAGAAATCAGTATTGTGCTGTCTGAAAATGATCTATTTAAGCATATGCCAGCACTAGGCCCTGAATCAGTACTCAAAAATTGCTCCATATTTAGGGGGTGAGGGGGTAGCTCAGTGGAGGGATGCATGCTTAGAATGTGCAAGGCTTCGTGTTCCATTTCCAGCATTGCAAAGGGAAAAATAGTTTCATGAATTATAAATTACCAAAAAGGGCAACCTGCTCACTCCTGACCCCTCCTGTCTCTCAGGAGCAATTCCTTGTCCCAATAAACCTTTCCTACTCTTAAAGAAATTACCAAAAAGACAAAGCACAAAGGAAAATACTAATAAAGTTGGTTATTTTTGAATTTAAAATAGTTATGAGTCAAAAAATAAGTGAAAATTAAAATACTTAAAAATTGGGGGAAATGTTGTATGTGACAGGTGAGGGGATTGATATCATTTATATATAGAACTCTTAAAATGTATAAAAGATAAAATCAGGGTAATCACCCCAATAGAAGAAAATGCACAAAAGAAACTATCAAACATATATTCGAATGTACATCAAATATTTGCCCTGTCAAACTTAGTAGAAATGAAAAAATGATTAATCTCACTAATAACTATGGCATTCAAAGGGAATTAAACATTCAGCTGTATCTCTGAAATTGGCAAAGACCACACAAGGACACCACCCCCCAGAAAAGAAAAAAACCAAGAGCTACTCAGAATGAGGAGAAATGGCCACTGCATTCTCATTTACAATCAGTCAGGAGACTAATCAATTGGCACAACAATTCTGACAAGAAATTAAACTTAAATCTTTAAAATTGCATTCCTTCTAACCTAGAAATTCTGATTCTAGAAACGTTCTCCAGGGAAAACAAGGTCTACCTGTAAGGAGGTACAATGCATTATTTATGTCCTATTGAAATGGAAACAGCCTAAATATGTAACAATAAGGAATTGGGTTTTTTTTAAAAAACCAACCACCGCAAGAATTATGATGCATTTATGTAGCTGAATGGTAAGCTACCATTTACAGCCAAAGAAGTGTTCATTACTGACTTGGAAAAATATTCATGTATTTTGTTACTGAAAAAAAACATCTCAAAATGGTTCATTCATCATTATCCTGTTTTTGTGGACAAAAGACACATACACATTTTTTGTTCGTTTAGTTTTATTTTCTAGTTTTTCAACAATTACTTGTGTTAATTATATAGCTTTTAAAGTTGAAAACCTGCAGCCACCGGAGTTGTTTGCAGAGTGGAGCTCAGAGGGGCTCAGCTGTGTCCAACAAAGGACGCCCCTGCAGATTCCCTCACCCCTGCTTTATCACACCTGAAGCAATGTCTCAGAACACCCTGCTATAGAGTTCTAGCAAGGTCACTGACATGTCTGTTGTCAAGGTTAGTCATTTATTTAAGTTGTTCTTTGCAGAGGGCTCTCTGTTCTCATGAGGAAAAGGAGAAGCAGCGTGTGGATTTTTCACAAACAAAGCAAGCATGTGTTTCACAGCCAGGGAGCCCAACTCGGGACTGATGCTTGATGTCTCTCAATCTAACAAGCTAAAGTGGAATCCTACAGCAAATGGTGAATTTATTAATTGTTCTTTCTCCCCCACTGGCAATATAAATGGATATTTGTTATTTTATTGAAATATTCATACGAACAAGATTTCCAGGGGACCAATAATGTCTTTTCGGTTGTCTTCAAAACCGACTGGAGTAGAATGTTCCCAAGACAAAAATCAATTGTTCAGTCCTGCTAAACAATAAAACAGCACTGATATGGTTAGTGTGGGTAAGAGGTCACAGGTGAACTGTCTGGGTTCATCGTCTTGTGCCATTACCCTGTGCACATAACCACTCCCAGCCTCAGGATTCTCATGCATAAAATGGGGATAATATTAGTTACTGCTTCGTAGGGTTGTTGTAAAAACTAAATAAATTAATATATAATAAATTAATGTATCTAAAGACCCTAGAGAGACACTATGTTGAGCTTTTTTACATTTATAATGATACTAATCAGTGGTTTTATACACAGATTCAAAATCAATACCTCAGAATAAGATTAGGGACAGAATGGAGACTTTAATAATAATGTATTGTGTATTTCAAAGTTGCTTAAAGATTGGATTCTAAATATTCTCATCACGATACAATTGGTAAGTATGTGAGATGCTGATTTTGTGAATTAGCCTGATACCATCTTTCCACAATATAAAAGTATCTCAAAGCATCATCAGTTCTAGCCTTTGGGAGACTGAGGCAGGAGAACGGTGAGTTCAAAGCTAGCCTGGGCTACACAGTCAGTCAAAGGCCAGCCTGGACTACAGAGCAAAGCCCCGTCTCAAAAAAATAGTCATATGATAAAAGATGTCATGTAAAAGAGAAAATTTACTAAGGTGGAAAGAAAGTTGAGCAAGAGAAGTTTGGGATGACGCATGTTGTAACTTGGCCAGCATTTATCGGTGGATGTGAACTGGACTGTAAGTAGAAAATACTGGGGGGAAAAGGAAGCAAATCAGGCCACTCTCCCACTCCTAGCCAATTCTGGGAGGGTTACTGTCTGTGGAACCCATAGAGACAGGACAGTTAGTATAAAAAATATTTATGGACTCCAAGTCCAAAAGTGCCTGGTGCCCAGATCCTTCTGTTTTGCCCTTCTTTATCTCCCCCAAGATACCAGTGCAAAGGAGAAAGCAGACTCTCTCCTCTCTTGCCCCCCCCCCGCCCCATGTGTGTGTTTTGGAGATTTTCCTGTGATGTAGAGCCTCTCCTCCAGTGAGCATTTCAGTTTAAGTGCGCGCACGCGCGCGCGCACACACACACACACACACACACACACACACACACACACATTCTTAGAGCAAGGTACACATACGTGGGGATTTTGCTGTGGTCTTGGAATTAGTTTCTGAACTGAATGCACAGCCCAGGCCAGGAACTCCTGTGCTTTACCATTGTATCAGGGCTTTTTCCCTTAGTGTATTCCAATCCCTGGAGGCTTCTCCTTACATGTATCTCACCTCACAGCGTCTCCCTGAGCTTCGTCAGGGGAGATCCACATCCCACTCCACCTGGCATATGGGTACCTAAACATGAATGTGCAGGGCAGGTAGAAGTGTTCCTTCTGGAAAAAGTGGGGACCAGGACATAAAATGTTCCTCCCCTCTCCATCCCCACATTTCACTTAGAGCCCCAGGAAGACGTCAGGGTCTGACAACCGGTATGAGTGTGAGCAGCCACTCAGTGCTGAGTGCTGCCTGTTAGCCGTGAGGCCTGCTCAACTGCCAGAGTCAGATGTGCATCCCACATCCAGTAGGAATGAGCCCTTCTACAAAGAAATGCAATCAAATATTCATTATCAGCCCTCTCTACATCTTCTACCTGGCCATTCACTCATTGAACACAAAGACCATAAATTATAGAGACCGCAACCTGGAAGAAATCCCAGAGCTAATTCAGCTCCCACTACCTCTTGCTTGTATTTCTACAGTAGCCACCCACCTCATCTCCCTTCATCCTTCTGGTTCTTCTCACAGATTAAGAAATAAGGCCTTTGTGATGTCTCCTACAATGCCTTTCAGAATATGCTCAGTCTTCAGCCTGGCATTAGAAACTGCTGTGGTGTAACTTGCTTTATTGTTACCCTCCGTAGCACGCAGCCCAAGCATCAGGCTCCATCCTCACTCAGTCCTTGGCCTGCCTTTAAATGAAAGAAGTCCTGGCTACTGACTTCTCCTTCCCCAGTCCTAAACCAACTCTCCCATAAGAATTTATCCACGGTTTATGAAGCTTGCCTTAGTTATCTTTTGGACATTTTTTTCATTGCTGGGGGCAGAACCCAAGGATTCACACATGCTAGGCAAGTGCTCTAATGCTAGGATATACTCCCAGCCCTTAATTATTTTTCTTTTTAATTTTATTTTAATGGTACATTTTAGATGTACATAGTGATACCATTCATCATAGGGGATTTGTACCTGTACATGATATATCTTGTTGCTTCCTTTTTTCCCTTTCCCCTCCCCTCACCCCTCCTCCCTCCTCCCTCCCTATTTACAAAAGCTTTGTTTCCATTTTTTATTTCCATTTCTTATATCTCTTGTCTCTCTGTTCCTCCCCCCCCGTTCCCTTTCCCATTTGGACATTTTCTGCCCTTTCCCAATATAGTACATTTTAGTCTTTATTTGCACTTTCAATCTCTCACACCAGAGAAACAATGAGGTATTTAAACATGTGTGTCTGATTTATTTCACTTAAGAGTATGGTCTCAAGATGCATCAATTTGCCTAGGAATCCTTAATTATTCTTAATGTATCAAAATCTTCAAAATACTTTTGTGTTCTCTGGAAATTACATGTGCATATAGTTTTTCCTTCATTTAAAAATATTGTAATCGGATACCTATTTTGCACAAGTTGCGTTATGTCAGATGTACTCCAGTGCCCAGAATAATGGCTTCGTTTATTCATCCAATACACATGCATGAAGTGAAAGCACTTTGTTAGACTCCCTGGGAAATACAGAGATCACCCCTGTTACCCATCATCATCAAGAAATTTAGTGGGTTGGAAGAGACAAAGCATACCCACACATAATTACAACACAAAGAGATCGCCTTACAGGTGAGGGAATTTGGGAAGGCTGCAATGTAAGAGGTGGTGTTTTAGGTGACCTTCAAGGATGGATAAGAATTGAGCAGGTGGTAATAGGGGAAGAGACATTCCAAGGAGAAACAGAGTTTGGAAAAGTGATTACTGCATATAAAAAGAACTCAGTGGGATGACCAGTAAGGAGCTGGGTGCCACAGCTCTTCTAAGAAGTCAGGAAGGCAGGAATGGGAGGGCAGAGAACCCCAGTGTCTTCACCTGCCTCCAGATGGAATTGATTCCTTGCATGTGAATTGGATGAATAAATAAAGCCATTATTCTGGGCACTCGAGTATATCTGACATAACGCAACTTGTGCCTAACAGGTATCCGATTAAATATTTTTAAATGAAGGAACAACTATATGCAAGCATAATTTCCAGAGAACACAAAAGCAGTGCTGTGCATGGCGGTCCTCAGAAAGAGAGCACTCAGTCTGGCTCTGGGTCTTGTATACCTAGCCACCTTCCCTAGCAGTGTGACCAGCTTTGGCATGCCAAGCTGCATGCTCTAATAGGACAGCTTCAGGTGAAGTAATCAAAGGGCAGCAATGAAAAGCCACAGGGCTGTCATCAGTGGGGAGATGCAAGAATGAGAAATACCTGCATTGCTCCTGACTGAGCCAGAAGCAGCCTTATGGAGTTGTTTGGATTGGGTTTAAGAATATTTCCTATAGATTAGAAATAATGAAATTTTTCTCCAGGCATCATCTATTGATTACCAATTTGCACATCTTTGTGTTCCGGAAACTCAGTTCAGCTCAACAGATGAGTCTGCATGTGCGCATTCTAGCGAAATAGAAGTATATAGTAGTGTTCAAGAGCACTGGGTTTTGGAGTCTTTAGATGTGAACTTGAATCCAGGTTCCAGTACTTCTTTTCAGTGTGACATCCTTGGGCAACTGAGTGTCATCTATAAAATGTAAATGACCTCACAGAGTTGCTGTAATATTTTAGTAGGATGACATTTATAAATTACTTCACACAGTGTCTGACACAGTAAATGGTAAATGATAGGAAGAAAAATATGCAGAGATAGAGAGATGATAAATGATAGATATATAGTTAGAGAGCTAGTCTTTGTCCAATTATGATGAACCTCAATTTATTCTGGGATAGCAATGAGTGTGGTCTCTTGGGCCAGCAACCAGACTTAGCATTTCCTCCAACTGGTATTGTAATATGTAGAACAAACACGGAGGTTACATGGGCCAAGGTCACAGAAAATTTTACTTCCTAAAGGGAAATATGATAATATAGCAGATAAACTCCTAATATTACAAGGTAGACGCAGGTTTAGTGGCGATCTACTTTGTATTGAGAACAACTGGGGCTTTCCAAAAGGCTGCACACCCTTGAAACATCAACCATCCTTTTGTTCCAGTTATTTTAATCTGAGTCACATTTTGAGATAACGATCCACTTTGTGTTGTTCATTAGATGTGCTGGGGGCCTAGATCAGAGCTTGGGAGACTGTAAGTTGGAGTGCCTCGATGGGGTAAAAAGAGCCTAAAATTTGCAAAAGAATTTCACGACAATCCCACTTCTGAGAGACTATTATAGGTTTTAAGCCTCTGTAGAGGTGCCAAATGAACTGGCAGTTTGGGCATAGTAACACAGCCCACATCCAACCCACCCTCTCAGGTCCCTCATCACATACCTGGTGCTCACACCTGATCCCACTTCCAGCTAATTCCAGGGCATTCCAAGGTTGTCCTTCTATAGCATGATTTAAATAACTCTCAGGGATGCACTTGAGTCTGCCTTCTGCCAAGAGGGGGCTTAGTCCCATGGAGCCGAGCAGAGGATGCTAAATACTCCTTTTGTGGTGATTACAATAACTGTGGCAGAACGGACACAGCTCCAGCGACTCTGGGCTCAGATGAGCCAAAGCTGCCCCGAAGAAGTGGATTGCAGCAGGTGGCAGGAGCTCTCCCGTGGAGACCTAAAGTTTGTCTTTTTAAGTGAATCTGGCAGAAAACACATTGTTTCTCCATGTGGGCATGACAACCCATGAAATGTCATTTTTTTCAGGCAGAAATGAAAATGAAAATCCTTGCCAGAAGTAGAAAAACAGAGCAAGCCCACTGGGGAGGAGCTCACACAAAGCTGGATGCTCAGGGCTGGGATGCAGGAACTCCTGAAGGAGCTCCCAGAGGTGAAGGGGGGAGACTCCCAACAGAGAAGGTGGGAGGTCGGAAGAGGCATAGGGATCGACGACCTCCAGATGTCCTTGGCAAGCACCCTGACTAGCATCCTTGGAGGAATCCCACAGTTGACACAGGGACTCACAGCTTGCCTGCCTATCCTGAGATTTTCATGCTACCAAAATTAAAAGGACTATGTTGGGATGCATTAGAATGGTATCTAATGGTAACTAAGAAGAAGTGCGAGTGTGGGTTGGATTTGGGGGGGAAGAGGGTTACTATCTCCTCCATACACACATTTTCAGATATATGTAAAATATTACAAGCCACAAACATGTCTACAGACCCAGAAAATCTGCCACTTTGGACCGTAAGAAGAGAATGAAGAGAAAGAATGGGGAAAGTAGGAGAAACAATTAAGTATTTTCAACATGGCTTCTTGCCCATATTTCACTGCCTCAAGAGTTGACTTATTTACTCATTCATTCATCATTCAAAGAACTGCACGAGTGCCTCCAAAAAGCCCAGCAAATATTTTGCAAAGGTAAACAGGAAAGAATGATAACTTATGCCAAGGAATGCTCAGTGTGTTAATAGTTGGAGAGAAGAGACTTGCATGCAGAAAGATTTAGTCACCTTTGAAAGATTGAATGAATGAAATAGAGAAATGTAAAGCAAAATAATATGTGATTAAATGCCAAAAGCAAAGGGCAGTGACAATACATGTCCAGTGATCAGAAGGGTAAGGAATATCATTGAGTATGGGGGGACTTGTGCAGGGCTTTGTGGAGATGAAACTGAAGTTTTATCCTCAAGGATAGGAAGGCATTAGACAAAGTGAAATAAAGGAGAACAATCCAGCAGAAAACATACCAGAGCTAAGCACTGAGGAGGTGACTGGTGGCAGGGAGGCCAGAGGGGAAACCGGCCCATTTGAGGTCTTGGCATGTAGTGTAATATGAGATGGGCTGGGGCCATGGACAGCTTTGAATAAGCAGTTACATTTGCAGGATTACTGGAAGTATATCCAATTTCCAGCTGCAGAAGAATCATCTACTATGTTTTAAAATGCCAGTTCCAAGGACCTGTCCCAGGCCTGGGATGGGATGAGCATCTGAACGTTTTTTCAGATGATACTTAGATGTATCAGAATTTAAAACCCCGCACTTTGACATCTAAACTTTAACCTACTGGTAGTTTGTACCTGCAGGCTCAGGGTCAGGATAACATTTGCATCTGAGAAAGTCTAGCCAAGCAGCCAATCAGGCTGCACCTAAAGGGGCCAAGATTGGAACCAGGGAGAAAATTAGGAGCTATTCATAGAAACTGCAGAGTATGGTGACCAGGCCTCAAACCTGAGAGTCTGTAAACAGTATACATATCCCACCTTTGCTTCGTAGACTTAGGACACCATTTATGAAGTCATCGTTTATGTCTTTGGGTATTATTTGTACCCCTCCCCCAACTTTCGTGTGATTTATATTTGCAATATTTATGGCTGAATTATCAATATGAATACCCAACACAAAATCACCTATCTTTTTCACTTCCTCCCTAAACACACACAGAAGCAAACACACAAATACATAGATGTATACACACGTGCAGATGTACACGGTTTAGTTCTTCCACAGGAAGACTGGCCAGTCCCCTCACTTGGTAAGCCCGTTAGCAATGCCACCAAGTACAGTCAGCTCCACCAGCTTCGGCTGCAGAGGCAAGGAGAGAAGTTTCAGTTCTTAGAGACCTTCTCACTGCAGCCAGCCTCCACATGGTCTTAGTGGCAGAGGGTCCCCACCCTGCTTCTCTACTTCCTTCAAACAGGCTGGGACCTCAGGTGGAGATTGTTTTATCATCTTACAGTGCTGTCAGCATATCGATCAGTGAGTCCTGAGCACTAATTAGTTGCTATGTTATCCTGCTCAACCCATAAGGAAGGCTGATGGCCCTGACTGGGCACTGTGCCAGGACCCAGGGCTCACTGAAGAGACAAGGGGTGGGGGGAGACTGGTAATTGAGGAAACGGAGATGTGATCAGTTGGTAAATCCATGGAGAAACAGGATGCTAAATTTAACAGAGAATATACATCTGCACAGAGAAGAGCTGTGGGCAAACCTGGGACCTGTGAGTCTTCTTATTCTGTATACATCATGCATTCTGCTTTGCTTCCCTTCACGTGAAACTGCGTCCCTCACACCCCAAACTTCCATCCATTACCTAGAACCCCAGATCTCGATTCCCAGGGGACGTCTTTAGGGTATACTAAAGTAGCATTCATCGGAATGGATTAATGAGTCTTCGCTGAAGAGCTTTTCATTTGACTGTCTAGATGGACTCTCCGCCCTCCTCACTGTTCCCAGATGCTGACCTTTCTGGAATACTTCCCTGGGAAACCTTGTTCTGTGGGTGTTGGCTGAGCTTGCTAAATGATGGGCCTCCACAAGAGGGCAGAGGAATGGATAGCAGTAAAGTTGAGACACTTAATTCCCAGACTACTCCCCTGTACTTTCCCAGAGTTTGGCTGTGGTCCCAACCAAAGATCACAAACCCGTCCACTCAGCTCTCCCTCCCTGTGGGGTCCAGTTTGGATAAATCTCCCCTAAATCCCTATAGATTTCCTATATCCTGATCACACCTTTGCATATAGTATCTTTCTTAACGTTCCCCTCAAATACCCGAGTGGATGTGTATTTGCACCCTGATTGTATTAAATTAAAAAATAAAAATCTCCATTTCAAATGACTAATGAAAAGAGATTGTTTATGACTGGGCTTCCCAGAGCCTCCACTGTACATATTAAATCTCCACAAAGGACACAGTATGCAGGATCCAAACTTTATTTGACCTAGAACTACTGGGTGTTCTCTCAAAGTTCAGAGTAAGTATTTCATAGATGGAGGTGGGGAGGAAAAAGGAGCTCTGACTGTATGCTTAGCCTCTGAGGAATTTAAATATGGTACCAAAACTTGCTATCAGTAAAATCCCCAGTTTGTTTTAGGCCAAATAGTTTGTATGCAAGGGGAATAAGATCTGTGTCCACATTTCCACCTCATGTCTTTGGCTGAGCACTGAGGTCTCCAGGCTACCGGGGAGCTGCACGGTGACCGGCAGGACATCTGTAGGTTGTAGGTGAAGCTGACCTCGCCCTAATAAGAATGTCGGCAAATCTTCTCCCCATAAAGCAGTCATGAAGCTGGACAAATTTAACAAAAAGAGTCATTGCATTGCTCTGGAATCTGACCATGATGAAAGAGTACCTAGAAACTTGGTAAAGAATTCTTCTGGATATTCCTGGAAGGTGTTTCCGGAAGAGATTAACCTGTGAATCTGAGGGACTAAACGGGAGGACCCAGCCTCCATGTTGGTGATCACTGACTAATTGGCTTGGGGGCCTGAAGAGAAAAAATACAGATGGTAAACTGGTCTTTTCTCTGAGAACTAGAATACTCCTTTTCTGCCACTTTGGACATCAGAACTTCAGGCTCTCTGGCCTTTGGACTCTGAGTTTCCTCCCTACACGACCCTCCCCCAGACCTCCAGGTTCTGAGGCTTTAGCCCTTTGACTGAGGGTTACTTCAAAGGCCTATTTGCTTCTGGGCCCTGCAGACGTAGAGCCATGCTAGCAGGATGCCAGGGTTTCCAGCTTGCAGACAGTCTGTCTCGCAACTTCTCAGACACCATAATTGTGTGAGATATTTCCCCCTAATAAATACCTTCTCATAGACCTGTATATGAGAACCTGGTGGTTATATCTCTATGGGGATCCTTGAAGAAAATACATTAACCAAAGGAATATAACAATCTGAGAATCATTTTGCTCAAAAAACTGCTGAAACTCACATATGATCAATGAATGCCTTTTAGCTCTAGACAATTCTTAGCGAGGTTGCTCCATTCTGTCCCCAGATCAGTCAGTACAGAAGTTCTACTGGGGTGAGCTGTGCTACTGTAGTTCAGAGGGACTCGCTGGATTTGGAACACTGACTGATGCCCTTTCCCCTCGTCACATATAGAGCAGCAGCAATAAATACAGTGGATGACTTTTCCTGCAAAGCAGTGGTACCCGAGGCCATTGGGAAGACCCAAATCAAGTCTCAAAAGAAAAACTTTCAACCAAGAACACCCAGAAAAATTCCATACCCAGAAAAATTCACCTTCAAATATGAAGGTGAAAGAAAGATACTCTTAGGTAAATAAAGACAGAAAATTCCTTTGTTAACAGATAAGACATAAAAAAACTAAAGAGAGTTCACACACTGAAAGAAAATGGATAGCAGACAGTAACTCAAATTCAATGGACAGAATGAAAACCACCAGAAATAATAACTATGTGATTAACAAACTCTGCAAATGTATTTTTCTTCTGTCTTCTCCTAATTTTTAAAAAGCTATAAACCAATTATTTTACTATGGTATTATTTTATATAACATATATATAAATACCCACACACACAGATAGCTAGGTTGATAGATAGATGTAATAAAAATGACAGTGATAATACAAAGAAGGAAGCTTCACTGGAATAATATTACAGCAAAGTAGCCACATTCTATATAATTAATTCTGAAGATTGTGATTGCATATTGTAATCCTAGAGCAACCACCAAGAAGATAATTTTTAAAATATAGCATAAATGTCTAAGGAATTAAAATGGTACAAAATAGACATATTATGAATTTGAAGACTAGACAGAGTATAGATGTCAGTCCTGCCCAAAATAATAAACAGATTTAATACAATTCCTGTCAACATCTCTGCAACATGTTTTATACACAGTCAATATCATTCTAAAATTATATGAAAAGGCAAAGGAGCTAGAATAGCTAAAGGAATTTTGCAAAAGAAAAAACAAAGTGGGAGGATCGGTCTACTCAATTTTAAGAAATATCACATAATCAAAACTGTGCGACCTCGGCAGAAGAAAAGGCATGCAGATCAATGAAACACAATTGAAAACCCAGAAACAGATGCTCCCAGAAGCAAATACACCCAACTGACGTTTTGATAAAGATCCAAAACAATTAGTGAAGGAAAGGTCTTTTTAGAAACAATCCTAGGGCAACCAAATGTCCACAATCTAAAAAATAAAATTCCCAAAAATAACCTCAACCTGAGTCTCCTACCTACCTTATATAAAAATCGATTCAAAATGGATCCTGTATCTAAATAGATACAAAACTATAAAATATTAAGGAAAAATGTATTCAGGATCCAGGACTGTGATCGGAGTTCTTAGGTTTAAATCAGAAGCATATATATAAAAGAGAAAAAAAATAAACTGGACTTTATTAAAATCAAAGCTTTTACTCCAGAAAAGATCTTATTAAAAGGATGACAAGACACAGTAGAGACTGGGAGAATATATTTGCAAACCATATATCCAACAAAAGACTGCTATTTGTAAATAAAAAGAACCTTCACAACTGAACAAGATAGTAAAGAAATCTGATTAGAAAATGGACAGAGGAACGGAGAGACATTTTATTGAAGAAGATATGCAGATTGAAAAATAAGCACATGAAAAGGTGCCCAAGGCCAATAGCCATTAGAGAAACGAACATTAAAACTACAATAAGATATATCATTATACACCTTTCATTGATACAAGGAGCTAAAATTTTAAAAAAATGGTAACAACACTAAATGCTGGTAAGGATGTAGATAAACTTGAACACTCATTTCTTGTGGGAATGTAAAATGGTACAGCCCCTCTGGAAAACAGTTTGACAAAAAATTAAATATGCAGGGGTTGGGGATTTATCTCAAGTGGTTGAGCACTTACCTGGTAAGCACAGGCCCTGAGTTCAATCCCAAGCACCCAAAACAAACAAACAAACAAACAAAAGAAAACAAAAAATTAAACATGCAACTACCATACAATTCAGTAATTGCATCCTAATGCTTTATGCCAGACAAATTAAGATTTACGTTGACACAAAAACCAGCACACAAATGTTATGGCAGCTATGTTTATGATAGCCCTGAGTTGAAAATAACCCAGATGTCCTTCCACAGGTAGCTATTTAAACAAACTATGGTGCATTCATATCATGAACATTTACAGAGTACTGCCATAAAAGGGAATGAGCTATTCATATCTAGATTCAACAGATGAATCTCCAGAGAATTATGCTCAGTGAAAGGAAATCTAACTTCAAAGGTTATATTCTGTATGATTCCCCTTATTAAAAAAATTCTTAAGAAGGCAAAACTATGGAAATTATGACCAGTCAAATGGTTTCCAGGGGCCAAGAAGGGGATGGATGCAGGAAGGACGTGGGTGTGGTATCAAAGGGCAACAGCAAGAATTCTTGTGGTGATAAGAACATCTATAACCTCACTGTGTCGATATGAATATTCTGATTTTGATATATGCGATAGTTTTTCACACTGTTACCACTGGGGAAATTGGCTAGAATGCACAGGATTTTGTATTTATTATAGTTGCATGTGAAACTACAGGTACCTGCGAGTGAACTTTTTTTTGATATTTTTACTTTCATTCTTTTGTTAGTACATGTCTGCAGTACCTCATGCATACATTTATTGTGAGGAGTTGGTACACATACATCTTGATTCTTTTTTTTTTTTTGTCCCTTGTCACCTTCCCTGCTCCAACACTTGGTTTAACTTTAAAAAAAATAGCACAATAAAGACAACATTTATTCTGTTTATCCATCTGTGATTTGGACAGAAGTACATGGGAATCACCTGACTGTATGCCTCTTGTTTCCACTCTGCAACCAAAAGGGTGGACCAGACTCATCTGGAATCTTGCTCACTCACGTCTGGCAAGTGGGTGATGGCTATTGACTGAGACTTAGCTGGAGATACCAGCATTTCCACATGGCTGCTTTACGTGGCTGGACTTCTTTACAACATGGCAGTTAGGACCCAAGGTTGGGTGTGCCAGAAGACAGAAAGCCAGCTGAAAGCTGTTACTTCTTATAAGATAGCCTCAGATTGCTGCTCCGTGCACCTTCACTGAGGCAGGCAAAATGGCTCTGAGGTGTCAATATGCTCTACCTAAAGAAGAAATGGCAAGGTTTTGAGGGAACATATGAAACTAGAGATAGGGCTGTGGTCATTTTTTGAAAATAAATATGCCACAGTTTCTGAAGACTGACTTATCCCTTCCAAAGCCCCATGACTTCCCAGAGTACCTTTATTACTTGTCATGGTTCTAGCCATACAGAAAGACCAAGTCTCTCTCTCTACTGAATCGCCTCTCTCTCTCTCTCTCTCTCTAGCTCCCTCCTCCTTCCCCCCATACTACCCATACTATTTCACTACATGCTATGAATCTCTCTCACACTCTACCACTGAGCTAAATCCCCAACCCCCAAATCTCTCTCTTATAATGAATGAGTCTTCTTTCCTGGAGTAGAAGTTCTAATTAACTCAAGTCAAGTCAGAAACACACTCCTGGTGCAATCAGCCAGAATCCCTGGAGTTCGGGCTGAATGGGGTACAGGATCATATTACACAGAACGGGAAGGAAAAGACTCTAGCAGAAGGCAGGACAGTTGGAGGAGGAGGAGGAGGAGGAGGAATCACTTTGACCTATCAGGACAATCCAGAAGGTAGCAAAAGCACCTAGGAGAATGAATATATATGCTGTCAAGAGACAAGCTTAAAACAACATGATACAGAAAGGTTAAATATAAAAGGATAGGCAAAGTTTATCAGGCAAATGTAAACAAAAAGGAAACTAGGATGGCAATATAAATATCAGATCAAGGGAACTTAAACAGGACAGAGCGTTATTTAATGTTGATAAAGGGTACAATCCACAAAGAAGACATAAGCGTCATGAGCCTTTTTTGTGCTGCATAATGTAGATATGGAAACCATTTCTGTATCAAATACGAAGAGAATGCCAGGAACATGAGAGTAGCGGGATACTTAACACACCGCCATCAGTCTTTGACAGATTAAGTAGGCAAAGAATGAATTACAGTATAGAGGAATGAATAAAGTAGTTCGTGTGTCTGATTTAATAGAAGGATGTCAATTTTGTACTCTATAAAGCAAAAATATACCTGTTCTCTACGCACTCATAAAACATTTATAGAAATTGATCTTATGTTAGCCCACAAAGGAAACATGAAGATGTTCCAAAAAAGCAATATTTGGACAGGCTCGTTCTCTGCCCACTGTACAAAAAAACTGAAAATTAATGGCGAAAGTTCAAACCAACAAGCCCAAACACTTTGAAGCTTAACACTCTACTAAATAACTCTTGGGTCAAAGAGGAAAGCAAGGCTGCAATTACAGATCATCTAGAACAGCAACAATCAGAACACTGTGTACCAATGCTCACGGGAGTCGGAGCTGAAGGCCTGAGACCACAGTTTCAATTCATAGCTGAAGACCTTAGCTTTTTCTTAACAGAAAAGGGGGAAAATCAATGGACTAAAGATTCAAGCCAAGAAATTAAAAAGCAATAATAAACAAAGGAAAGAAAATGAAGAGGCAGGAGTTAACAATTCAAAAGCAAAAATAATGATTTAAAAATAAAAATATAGAATCAGTATATGTGAGGTAGTTCTTTAGAAAAGAATAGCTGGGGATTTATCTCAGTGGTTAGAGTGCTTGCCTCACAAGCGCAAGGCCCTGAGTTTGATCCCCAGCACAAAAAAAAAAAGAATAATAATGTGAATAAATTGTTAATGCAGAAAATATTAATTCAGAAAACAAAGAAGAAAAGGGATATGCCTTCGTATAGAGAGAAATTTGTAGAGGGAGTTAGTTTTAAGTTGGTAAAGTTTTAAATGTCCAAGAGTCATTTTTCAAACAAATGAAATTACAGTTAGAAAGCTTGAATGAATCCAGATGCAAGAATCTCATCGCCAAGCATGCGAAGGTGGTATACATAATGGTTAGGAATTTGGGCTCCAGCACTAGCCTGCCAGCGTTTGCAAAACATTCAACTTCTCCAAACTTCGGTTTCCTTATGTCTACTTCCCAAAGTTATTGTACAGACAGTTAAATAACACAAGCCAACTCTCTAGCTCTATGCTTACAGAACTCCCAAAAGTCGCTAGGCACTTTATAGTTGCATTCCTTCAAATTTCCAAACAACAGGTATTTTATATGCTGTATTGATAATTTCAAAGCATACAAAAAGATACCAGTGTTATTCACCTGGCTTTACAAAATCATGATCTTAATATAAAAATTTCACAATGTTAACACAAAAAAATACAAATTTTCTTCATGAATATATATATAAATTAAATATGAATACATACAATCCAGAATTGTAATGAAATTATAAGATACCAGAATCAATTAGGAGATGTCACAAGAAAGGAGGAATGTTTTACTAAGAGAAGACAAATCGTGTACTTTGTCATATTACCAGGCAATTGATGATGTTTTGACCTAGAAATGCTTTTAGTTATTACCCTAAGGAAATGAAACATGGTCAAAGATTTATGTTCAAGGTTGTTTGGTGTAACATTATTAAACTTTTATTTAATCTAAATACCAAAAATAGGAAAATGCTTGAATATGTTATACTTAAATATAAAATGCTCAAATGATACATAGAAATAAAGATTATTCTATAAAAAGAAATGTGAAATTATAGCAGATATTTTAAAAAATATTTTAAAACAGGAAAAGAGTCAAAATATGTTGCTCACTAAGTACAAAAAAGATTAAAGTAATATATACAGTATGCTTGCAATGAGGTAACGATATATTTTTATCTCTGTATGTATATGTACATATAGGAATGAGCATTTGGTTGTGTCCTTGCCTCTGTTAGTGTCAAAATGCTGCACCGAACAGGCTCTTACATTTGTCATTTTGCAGAAGTTGAGGATTAAATCATTATTATGGCTTAATCCATTTTAAGAACTGTAATCAGTGTGAAAATGACACATACAGAAAATTACTCATTGCAGTGTTGTGTGTGTGTGCATGCATGTGTTTGTGGAGGCACACACCTTCATTTATGGAGAAATGGGTGTAAAAAGAAATAAAATGAAATGCCACAGTGGTTATTTTAGGGCAGTTTAAATTTTCATCTTTACATTCAATTTAAAATACTTCTCCTTAATGCCAATGTAGGAAAAAAGTCAAATGCTAGGAAGAAACTGTCAGTGAGATTCAAACAAAAGGAAAAGCCTTACCCTTACAAATAAAATATCTAAATTTAAGACTTTTATCTAGTTTTTGACCCCTCATATGTTAAAAAAAAAAAAGATTGCACCTGGGGTTAAGTAGAGTTTTATACGATGTCTAACAAATTATAGGCCAATAATATATATTCATTTAACTCCACAATTATTCACATGAAGATTGATGTCAAGATTCATTTAGAAAATGCATGTGAACTGGATGGAACGGGAGGATATTATGTTGAGTGACATATGTCAGATACAAAAGACAAATACTGCAAGTTCTCTCTCATATGTAGGAGCTAAACACATTGATCCAAATGTATGCACCAGAGTCTGGGAGGCATAGGGGAAAGTTGGGCTAGAGGAAGGTGGATAAGGAGTACCAAGACGGTGAGACACAAGGAATGAGTTCTGGGGCTCTACAGCACAGCGGGGGACTATAGTTCACAATAAACTATTATATAGTTTATGAATAATCAGAAGAGAGAAACTCAGAGTCTTCAAACAGAGCAAGGATGAGAAGATAGAAATGTTAATTACCTAATTCGGTCAGTATATATCATATACGTGTATTGAAATGTCACATTGTACCCCGTAAATACATACAATTAAAATCACAAATAATTGTAAAATAAAATGCACATGAAAGGGTTTAGCATATGGCATGTAGCATAGTTGGCTATCAGAAAT
>PVJO010011123.1:37103-61343 GCA_004026905.1 Hystrix cristata
AGGAGGAGCCCCAGGGGGAGTAGGAGGAGCCCCAGGGGGAGTAGGAGGAGCCCCAGGGGGAGGAGGAGGAGCCCCAGGAGGAGGAGGAGCCCCAGGGGGAGTAGGAGGAGCCCCAGGAGGAGGAGGAGCCCCAGGAGGAGGAGGAGGAGCCCCAGGAGGAGTAAGCGGAGCCCCAGGAGTCGAGCTTTCCATCCTCTCTGCCCTGAGCTCTCTGGGGATGGCGAAGGAGTCCCTCAACCTCTTGCTAATCAAAGTGGTCCTTGGACCAGGAGCAGCACCTGGGAGTGTGATAGAGACGCAGGCCCTTGGGCGCACCCCAGGCCGGCTCAGAATCTACAGTTCCCAAGCTCCCAGGGACTGGTCTGCCCATTCTGTGGAGCAGAACCACCTTCCCTTGAGCCTCCAGGTGCTACTCCATAAACTAAAAAGGGTTTGACTGTGTTTCCTTGAAGATGCAGAGGTGGGCCACTCAGCACAAGGGCTGCAGGGTTCTCCCCAAGCCCTGTCCGTGTCGTCACCCCATTTCCTGCTCTCTGTCTCCTCCCTCCGCAGCCGACAAGGAAGCCGATGAGTACTACATGAGGCGGAGGCACCTGCCTGACCTGGCGGCCCGCGGTACCCTCCCGTTCAACGTCATCCAAATGTCGCAGCAGAAGCCGCTGCCACG
The DNA here is from genome assembly GCA_004026905.1 of Hystrix cristata. NCBI lineage: Eukaryota > Metazoa > Chordata > Mammalia > Rodentia > Hystricidae > Hystrix > Hystrix cristata. Next base: position 37,771 of record PVJO010011123.1, read on the forward strand.
GGAGCGACCCCGCCGGCCCATCCGGGCCATGTCCCAGGACAGGGTCTTGTCCCCGGAGCGGGGCCTGCCGGATGAGTTCGGCATGCCCTTCGACCGCATCCTGTCCGACGAGCAGCTGCTTTCCACCGAGCGCCTGCACTCCCAGGACCCGCTGCTGTCCCCGGAGCGGACGGCCTTCCCCGAGCAGTCCCTGTCGCGGGCCATCTCCCACACGGACGTCTTTGTGTCCACTCCCGTGCTGGACCGCTACCGCATGACCAAGATGCACTCCCATCCCAGTGCCTCCAGTAACTCCTACGCCACGCTGGGCCGGAGCCAGACAGCAGCCAAGCGCCACGCCTTCGCCTCGCGCAGACACAACACCGTGGAGCAGCTGTACTACATCCCGGGCCACCACACCTGCTGCACGGCCAGCAAGACCGAAGTGACCGTGTGACCGGAGGAGCCTGGCAGGCGCGTGGCTGGGGCAACACACAGCAGGGCTGGGCCAGAACTTCCTGCCTTCTACTTGTCCCTCTCCGTCTCTCCTCATTGGAGGTGGGGGTGGGCCACCTTGTCCAGAAAGCCATACCCCCTGGGGACCCAGCCCCCGTGGCCTGGTGCCGCACACTCAGACCCGGGACCCTGAGCACCCTTGAGCTTTTCCTCTTCCAGTAGAATCAACAGGCAGCGAGGAGGGTGGGACTCCGGTCCCGCCCTGCCAGCCTCGCTGGTGCCCTCTGGGCCCACACCCTCCTCCCCGTCCAGGGGACTCTGCCCAGGTCCCGTGGCCCGGAAGACCCTCACCTGACCCTGGTCTGAAACTGTGGACAGGAACCGGCCAGCGGGTGCAGTCTGTGGGCTGACCGAATAGGCTCCTCGGTCTTATCCATGTTACCTAGAACCGCATCGCAGAAATCTTCTAGTGCCTAAGAACCGCCTGCTTGCTCTCCAAGCCAGAGAGCGGCTGTGTCACAAGCACAATACTGATTCTCTTCCGCCTGCTGGAACTCTCTGGCCCCACAGGGGCGGCCCTTTCGTTGCTGGCGCTGGCCCTGCGCCAGGTGCGTTTGCCAGGGACAGGGAGGCTCCGGCCTGCAGCTGCCTGCCCCCTCGGGTGCCCTGCCCCGTTCCAGATGGCGGCTCCGGCCCTCTCCCGTGGGGGCTTTGCTCCCCGCCATGCTAGCTGTTTCACCCTCCAGTTCCTCGAGGTTTTGCTCTGGTCCTCTAGAGGGAAGTGATGGGGTGCGAGGACATTAGGGGAGTCTTCCCACCGGCCACGTGATTATCTCCCCGCTGCCTCCAGGCCTCTAGGTCTGAGCTCTGACCACCTCTCGGCCCTGCCTTCCCCACCCCTGCTGTGTTCCCAGGCGGTGTCTGCTGTGGTCAGAAAGAGCCAGGGTGGAGGGGCCACTGTGATGCCAGGGTCTCAGGAGCGCACCATTCCCATTGTCCAAGGCTCTGCTTGTCCCGCACCAGGCGCCTCAGGCAAGATCGGAGGGAGAGGATGCTCAGGCCCAAACAAAGAGGACCTTCCCTAGGTGGCTGTCCTGTACCCGCTTGCTCCTCTTTCCTCATCTGTGCCCGCCACTGGGCCCCTACTCTACTCAGCTCTCCTTCTCTCTCTGCCTTCCCTTTCCCCACCACGCGTCTTCTCCTGCACCCTCTGGTTCCATTACTCTCCCTGGCTGCCCTTGTCTGATACCAGTGGATCAGAGGGACAAATACCCATTGGCAAACGCGAGTAAATAATGGTACTGGTGCAGGCTACTGGTCCAGGAGCTAATCCGGCATCTCTAGCTCACTGATCCTTCCCTGTCGGGGGCACTGCAGCATGAAGCAGCTGCATGCCTGTGCTCAGTTCGATGAGGGGGCCCCCAGTGCTAGCCCATCACAGCTCCTTCTCTCTCTCCAACCTCGGAGGTGGGCAGGGTGTGATCACCTCGTAGGGAGCTAACAGTGAACACAGCAGCACCTTGCTCCCCCAGTACCAGGGGAAAAGACACAAAAGGCTCCTCCTTTCTCAGGGCCAGGGCATCTCCCTGGCCAGAGCTGGGAGGAATCAGTTCCGGATTATTTGCTGAAGGTGTACTACTAAACCAGACTGTCACCAGTACAACGTCCCTAAGGGGGATTTTACATTCTCCTTAGTTCAGCATGGATGGTCCTTTGAAAAGGTTGGGGGGTGGGGAGAACACGCCTGCCCTGGGAATTTTTAATCTAACCAGTTCCAAAAATCCCAAGGAAATCAGTGGACTTCTTCATCTTACAGATTTCAACAATTCCAAACCTTTCTCCTCCTCTACCCAAAGGTCATCTCCCAGCTGGAACAGGACTGGGTCACAGGAATCACAAGGGGATAGAGGGTAGAGGTTATGACCACAGCCCTCAGCGTCCCCACAGGGGGAGCATCCCTGGGACCCTGAGGCTGGGAGGCAAGGACGGACCCCCTCTGCCTTCCTCCCCACAGACACATAAACCTTCTGAAGGGCTGGTCCCCATGGGTTTATGAGCATTTGTTCTCGAAGTTAAGGCTAAGGCTTGTGGAAAAGAGGAAATCGGTCTACATATAGCAAATGATCACTCCCAGAGAAGCAAAAGTGTGTCTCACAGCTGGGCCCCTAACCCCAGAACCCTTTGACTCCTTAGCCCTCGGCTAGTTGCCCTGAAGACCAGTTACTTGTGGGGAGGAGAAAGGATGGGTCATGGATACGTGACAGTCTCTTCCCCAGGTGTCTACACTGCACATACAAACCAGAGATCTGTCTTATCCTACCAAAACACCTTCCGGACTGCAGGTTCTCCAGCCCTCAAGGGAATGCTTTCCCTGGGCCCCCGCCCCAAGCCTTCCCTCTGACCAGGTGTGTTTCTGTCTGTCTCAGGGTTTGTTTGATAGGTTGATACCAAAATAGTTTTCATTCGAGTCGTACCACCATCAGGTTTAAAATCTCTTTCATCAGTTGAAATCAGAAGATTCAGCTGGGACGCTTACTCCTTGTAAAGGATTTCTTCTGCTTTATCCTTAGGTCTGGAATAAAGGAAAGGAAGGGGGAGAGAGGGAGGGAGAAAGGGAGGGAGAGAGAGAGAGGCCTACAAACTTGCTCTACTTCACATCTATTTCAAAATCCAGGTAACTGTGTCCTAATTGGGACACAGAGGCACAGTGGTCACCCCTTATTCACAGTTTTATACTACCCTATTTTGGTTACTTGCGGTCAACCATGGTCCAAAAATGCTAGTATTTGCCCCGACTAAAAATAGAGCACATTCACTAACTTTTATTATAATATATTGATATAATTGCCCTATTTTATTGTTATATATTGTTGTTCATCTCTTCCTGTGCTTAATGTACAAATTAAACTTTATCACAGGTGTGTTTGTGTAAGAAAAAACATAGTAGGTATGAGATTCAGCACTACTCGTGGTTTTAGCAGCCACTAGGCATCTTGGAATATATCAACCCACAATAAGGGGGGACCCACGATAAAGGAGAACCCCATTTACTCAACTATCTCATCTATCTCTATGGAATAAGCAAAGCCACACTGCCAGATAGGTTCACATAAGAGAGAGTTCTGGGGCTGGAACCCAGAGATCAGTTTCCAGCCCAACAGTGCTGGTGGCTTCTGCCACACATAGTAGGGCCATTCCTCCCTCATAAAGGGCCCCTGTCTTTAGCAAAGAAATCCTAAAGCCCAAGATTTTCCTCTGCCCATTTTGTTCTCTCTTGGGTGTCTTCATTGCTCTGAGAGGAATGGACTAGGTTCAGCACAGGTTTATCCTGCCCTCATATCCTTCCTCCCTTCCTGCCTTGCTTCCTTCAGTGAATGCCTAGATATAAGTACTCATGAGTCTCAAAGGCTTTGTGAGAACTCCTTAACCTCCTACATGGGCTTCTGCCCTCAGGGACACCCAGTGTCTTGGGTGATAGGCCTCCGCCCCTTAGAAAGTTCCCACCTCCCGCAGGCTAAAGTTCCTCCCCTTCTCTCTCCACTTTCATTTCCATTTTGACCACAGTCTCCTACGCCAGTTCCCTCTTTCCTTCCTCTCATCTGCTTCCATCCCAAATTTATTTTCCCTTGTCCCACTATAGTCTCTAGTTTTAAGAATTAGAGCTCTGGAAGAAAACTGTGGAGGAATGAAACATTCTTCAGGTCCTCTGTTTGCCACTCTGGTTTATCTTTTGCTTCCTACACCTGTGAGATCATACTCCAGGGCATGCAGGCAAGGGCTCTCCCCCTCTGATCTTCAGGGGAGAGGGAAAGGATTCTGCGCCAGAGGTGCCACAGCCAAAAAAATCAGCTTTGCTTCCTGCACCTGTAAAACCCATGAAGCTCCTGGCCCAGCTTGCTACTAGCCCAGAGGCTCCTGGTCTGACCAAATCTTCAAACCTTTGGGAACTCTCAGCCACTCACTCTCCCTTGCTGCGAGTGTGTCTCATAGTTCCTGCTTTGTGTCAGAAGATGTGAGGGCCTCACAACTCCCCAAGCATGGAAGAGCATCCATCCCAACACCCCTGCCACCAAACTCAATCCACCTCCTTCAGACACCTCATCGGGCACCAGCCTCCCACCCTGATCCCCTCTATAGGCAACTGTGGACTTGACCCAAGGTCATAGTGTGAAAGGGCTGATAATCACATGGACTCTGGAAAGGACCTACATTACTGGACCTCTAGAAGGTCCTCTAGGACGTCTAGAAGCATTTCCTTGCATTCGCCACATGCATTCCTCTCATCCTCTCCAAATCTGGGAAACTTTGCTCACAAGCATTTTCAAGGAAGCCTGTTGTGTTTTAATGAAATATTTCGGAGGAGTTTTTTTTTTATATATAAAATACAGCATTTTGGTTGTAGATTCAATATGAAAGATCAATCTGCCTGGGCTCTGTATTTGATTTTGGAAGGCAGCATACTCAAGGAGGAAAAGGTACAGGGCTGAGGCTCTGGAGACAGGGCTTCCAGCCCTGGCTTTGTCTCCATCTTACCACGTGACCAAGAGAAGTCACACGCCTGCTCAGTGCCTCAATTTCCCCTTCTGTAAAATGAGGGGCTTCAATTAGATGAGAGTCCAAGTTTCATCCAGCTCTTACATTCTAGGACTTTCATTTCCCATCTGCATCCTATTCGTTCTCCACATCCCTCCCCACCTCAACTGAGTTACACATAGCCCGCCTTTGTGTGCCCCCTACAGCATTCTCAGATGCCCTAGACAGCCACTAGACTCTTCACCAGAGCCTGGGATTGGCCTGATGGTCTCGGCCACCCACGGATGCTCTTATACCTGAAGATTAAGGGCCTGACCGTTCAGCAAGACACCAACGACGTGTCATGAAGTCTCTCATATAGACACACCTGAGCCACCTAGGTGTCTGTGTCACTAGGAAATTCTGAGTTTGGAGTTTTTGGTTTTGATGTGATCCTTACGGCTGGAGGGAGGCACTTCCAATTTCAGAGAGGGGATGGACTGGAATAGAAAGATTTGGAGGTCAGCCCATGAAGTTGGCGCATGAAGTTTGTATCTGAGGACAGCTGGGAAGCATAGTCCAAGCCTCAGAGTTGCACACTTGGCAAAGGCTCCATGCAGCAAAGGATGCTATTGTATCCCATCCTGGAATGTACTCCTGAACACCAAGTCTGGACACAGGCTCCATTCCAGCTGGAGAGGAGGAGGCATCCGACCTTGGCTGCTAGAAGGTGGGCACTCACTCCATCCTAGTACCTTTCTATCCCCTCCTTGTGACACTACTGCCCTCCCAGTGAAGGCTTGTGAAGCAAGAATGGAGATTCCAAGTTCGTATCATCAAACTCATCTTGTAAACTGGCAAACACATTAACCTTCCATCACTCAGAACGACACTGTGTATTTCTTTAACATCCTTCCTGCTAAGGGAAGAGAAGATCCTGCTCAACTTTTTTGCCCATCCTGCAGTGACCCTTGAATGCCACTTCATGGGAGGACCCATACATTTGCTTCGTAGTGGAAAAAATTCCTCTAGCTCTATAACTCAACTAGACATTTTGTAGTAAAGAATTCTTGAAATTCTCTAATAAAAAGCAATTCTTACTGTAATATTTTTAGTTTGGGGACACACTTTCCTAAGGGGGATTAATGAACATTTTTATGCATTAGCCCAATTTATGGATTCTATGTTTATTATATATGGTAGTACTGATGAAAATTACCTTTCTATCCTTACCTTTGCAGTTTCTTCATTATTCATATGTACGCTTCCCAGTGAGCAGGGCTCTTGTTACTGCTCCTGTACAAATCTCATTGTCATACTTACCTGTCAAAGCACATTCTATATGTACTGTAAACAGATACCACTTTAGTATGATTTAGTCTTAAGGATTTTTCCACTTTTGTCAGTAACAGATATTTATGGATTAAAAAAATAAAGCTGTTTCAACATAACATGTGTCTCTTAAAGTAGCTACATATTTACTCTTACTGGGTCTAAAGTAGTGGCGATTAAAAAAAAGAAAGGATGTAGATCATTGAAAATGAGAGTGCAAATAAAAGTTGACTGCAAACAGAACCTAGGAAACTTGTAGGGTAATGAGAATGTTTTAAAACTGGACTGTGTGATGGTTACACAAATGTAATTCACAAAAGAGTATACATCCAATGGGTTAATGTTATGGTATACAAACTAAAGTTTACTAGTATGTTTAAAAATGGGGACAGAAGGAATATAGGAAGGTAAGCCCAAGACAAATACCAATGGAGAAGCTGCCCCACTGCACAGGAGAATCAGGAGTTCTGAGGTTATATCCATACTCCTTTACCCCAGCACCATTACTGTAGGACATTAGGTCCTAGTTTGATTTTAATTTCTGTAGTTACAATGGGGGGGGTTCCTCTAACTTTCATTCTAAATTTTAAAAAAAGAAAAATAATAGAGCACAGAATAATATTGTGACATATGCAAATACACAATTGAAAAAAAAAAAATTCTGTAGTTACCATGGTTGACCAGAGGAACAGTGGCTAAATATTCAACCCAGAGAATCAAGTTGCACCGTGAAAACTGATTTAGGTTTGGAGTTTTGTTCAAGACTCTCTTTCTCTGGATATGACTCTTACTTTCTGTGGCTCATGTTCACCCTTTGTGCTAAGGTTATGTCTTGTTCACCAGATCCTAGATACAGGTTGAGCAAATAAAATGTTACCAAACAAGACAGCTGGCCAAACCCCCATTCAGTTCCTCCATGGTTTCTAGAATGCATTCTTAGTCGTACTCTCTTCCCAACCTTCATCCTCCCCTGTAAACAGAAGCCTCTTCACTGGGTGCGTTAGTCTTATATTTAACAATACATGTGTTCTCTCCTATCAGTGGTCTTCATTCCCTAATTACAAACCTGCTTACTGCCCTTGTATGTTGTAGCACACGCCCACTCCAATTCTGATGTATATTTGCTCATTACAACGATCACTATTACATTGCCTTTGCTTCTAAGTTACCGTGTTTCTAACTCTGGAGGATCATTTTAGAGTAGTGTGTAATGCTTACATGTACATGAAATGACTAGATTAAAACATGTTTCCCAGGAGAAATTTTCAGGAGGTGAGCTAGGGATGTAGTTAAGTGGTAGAGCACTTGCCTGATGTGCATGGAGATCTGGCTTCAATCCTTCGTGCTACAAAAAACAAAAACAAAAACAAAAAAACTTAGAAACTTTCAGGAGATCTTCCTTGTTGTACAGGTAAGAATTATATATAGATATGATTCCTCTAAAATATTTTAAAAGACTCTTCTTCAATAGTCAAAATATCCCCTTTAAATATCATTGACCTCAATAATGTGTTCAACCTTTTCTCTTTAATTCTCAAAGGTAAACCTCAGTTTAGTCTCTGTCACAACTGCCTCCTATTCCAAATTGGTGAGATCTGAATAAATGAAGTTTTAAAACACCATTGCTAACAACCTGAGACCAGAGAAACCTGGACAGTGAAATCCAGGAATCTTGGGCTGCTTCTCACCAGAAGCATCACTTTTTGCACAAATGTTCTTTGTCTGATTGAGCATGAGGAAGACGCTCAAAACCTCTAGGGACGAGCAGAAAATGTGGCTTTTCAAGGACTAAGAACACCAAGGAAATGTCTCTTTGCTCAGAAAAACAATGTCCTGAAAGTTTCAGAATAGAGTAAATGGTAAATTTTATGTCGTGGTTGTGTTGGCCAGTGTCATTTCCAGGCCTGGGGACTTGGTCTCCTCATCTGTAGTACTCAGGAAGTTGGATAGACTCTAAGATCCTTCCTGTGTCTGATCTTCTGTTTGTGTGGTACTGGGAATGGAACCCAGTGCCTCGCACATGTGAGGCAAGTACTCCACCCCTGAGCCACCACCCCAGGCCCCATGTCTGATGTCTTATAATTCAATGATCACAGAATAATGTTCAAGTTGTATCTTGAATTCTAGGAAGCAGGAAGAGCTTGTTAGTGCCCACCTTGATATCTTCCTTGGTCCTTCCCATCTCAACTTTCCCTCCCAGCAAATGGATGCATTTGAAGAGGACCGAACTAGAAGTTGAGAGACCTTATTCATTTTACTGGCTCTGGCAGTATTTTGCTCTGTGACCTTGTGAAACTCACTTCTCTTCCGATCTCAGTTTTCTCATTTAAAACAAAATGAATGGGCCAGACACATCAGTCTCTAAAATGCTGCTCTGCTTCTTTAGTCTCTGTTTCTGTGACTTCGCTAAAACATTTTGGGGAACTGATGGGCTTAGCTGGTATTGTTCGTGGTGGAAGTGTAGAGCAGGAGGGAATAGTGGGAGTGGGGATAGAAAAACCCTTTGGCTGGACCTTCCACTTACACAACAGTATTTTCACCACCGCCAGCATATGTACCCTGTGTCAAGATGGTTATAGAGGATGCAAAAATATCGAACAAGAGGAAGAACAAGGTCTTCTGAAAAATAGGTCTTCTGTCTGACTTAACTTTTTGTGATTTCCCAAAGTCAACAAGTTGGCTGTCAAAGAAATCCCAAAGACTGCATTTTCATCGAAATTTCTCGACTGCTCATTATTTTATTGTCTAGCTCTTAGAGCTCAAATGTGTTTCAGAGTCAATCCACCTCCAAAAGAGGAGAAGAATTTTTTGTTTTTGCTTTGTTTTTAAACTTCCAGCCTTAATCTCAGTCCCAAGTCTACACTGTAGCGATGAGTGTACTAGGTAGGACTCTGGCCCTCATTCCCATCTGGTTGTACTTTAGAGATTTTCTGCTGGTCCCTTTATAAAGCTACTCCTGCTGTTTGATTACAGCAATCATGGAAAAGACAGTCTCTGTTTCATAAAGGACATTGTCCAAGTTGGTCTTCATTTTAGACGTGGAGAAAATTAAAAACCATCATCTAAACAAGTGCTTCTCAAAGTGTGGTCCACAGAGCAATAGCTTCAGATCGCCACGCAAGCTCAGTGCAGTGAGGATGCTCAGTGCTGACCTGATTTTCTAAATCAGAATCTCAAGTTCTGGGACCTCCAAATTTGCACTTGAACAGATTCCTAGGTGAGGCTCTGCACATTAACGCTTGAGGAGCACATCATTTTAAAAATTTTTAACCATATGACAAGAATAAAGACTCTGAATCAGGGGATGATAGTAGCCTTGCTCTATGTAGTCTATTTCAGGTGACCAGATTTAATAAAGAGATTAGAACAAAAATAAATTTAGAGAGGAGTAAGTATTCAGAGAACTAAGCCAGGGTGTGTAACGTACAGGTAAGTTTAATAGATGAGAAACTACATGACTTTTAGCCTCATAAGCTTGAAAGGGAGTCTTTAAAATTTGCACACAAAATTTGCATCAAAATTTGCAGGGAAAAGAGAACAGGGATAAGGATGTGGAGACCAAACAAGAGCCATTCCCTCAGGTGCAGGAGGAGTACTGCAGGAAACAACGCTGTCCCTCTGAGACTTTTCAGGAAGGCAAGAGGGAGGTCATTGTGAGATATGGAGAAAGGGCTGTCTGGGGAGGTTTTCCTGGATGGTCTCAATCTCCTTAGTAGAATATGATGAGGATTCACTAAGTCGTGAAGAATGGGCCATATTATGCTGTGGTCGCAACTTCTAAATGCCCCTAAAACAGCAAAGGATTATTTACTACTCCTGCTATATTGCAGATCAGCTGGACGTCTGTTGTGCTTCCTCACAGGCCCAAGAAATAGGTGAACAGCCACTGTTGGCAATGTCACCTGTGACCACAGCAAAGGACAGGAGGAGGACTACTAGAATGTCCGGCTAAGACAGTTAATGACAGCCCAAGGTGGCACGTCTTCTACCTACGTCTTCTGGGCTGGAGCTGGCTACAAATTCCCACTCCATCATAGACAGGCCAGGAAATATGATTCTACCATGTTCTGGGAAGACAGAGAACAAGAAATAGCCAACAAGCAGCATCAGTGAATACTGATGTGTTTAGAGCTAAAAACTGGGAGCTTACAGAGACAAAAGGCCCCTTCTCTAAAGTAATAAACAACAAGACCATCAGAGTGTTCTCATTCTTTAAGTCAGATATAACTTTTTTTGCAGCTGAAGCATATGAAGCCAGTAGTATGCCCACTTCTACCTTAAATTAGTTACTGGTTTTCTTATTCATGATTCATTAGTGGCAAGAAATAAAAACATACTTAAATTATTTGAGGCAAATAATGAGAATATAATTATTTTCAATTACTATTATAGGACATAAGACAACTCCTAAGAGATAAGTTTTGAAAATATACTGTAACCGGCTCACAAAAACTAAGTAGCAAATTATTCAAACCATGACAGTTCTGTGTCTCTATCTCTCTCTCTGTCTCTGTCTCTCTGTCTCTTTATGTCACCTACACACACACACGGATTTTGTTCTGTATGAAATTCTCATTTCTCTTGTGTGTAGCTCTTCTCATGTGTATATAAACCTGGCTGAAATGACTCCGTAGGCAGTAAAGTCCACACAACCTTTCCTGTTTGACCTTTCTGGCTAATTGATTTAAGCTCTCTCTATCTCAGTTCTAAAGTTCTTAGAAGAATGCATGACAACATCCATGACTCCCTTTGTGTATCAGTAATTGTTTTAAAACAAAACAGCCCAAATGTAGAGCATACAAAAATAAAAATAATTTGTTGTTATCTCTCACAGTTCTGGAAGCCAACTAGGTCAGCCAGTTCTTATTCAGGGTCCCGTACATGGCTGGAGTCAGATGGTGGCCGAACCTGGAGTCATCTCAAAGGCTTCCTCACTCATATATCTGACTGGCTGTTAATACTGATTGTCTGCTGGCCTTCAAAGGGATTATCGACTGGAATGCTTACATGTGTTCCCTCGACCAGGATTTCTGATACAGCATGGAGCAGCTGGGTTTCAAGAGAATGTGTCCAGAAAGTAGAAGAGAGATAGGCAGAAGGGAGGGAGAGAGCAAGAGAACAAGCCACATAAAAACTACATCACCATATGACATAGTCTCAGAAGTCATATAATATACTCTCTGGTTCAAACATCTGTGAAGTTCTGCCCTGGTTCAAGGGGAGAGAACCTGTTTGAAGGAAGTATGGCCAGTTCACTTTCTTAAAAAACATGTCGATGAAATTTACTGCTATGGTTCTCCTGGGAAAAAAACAGTCTTCCATATTTTGGGTCAAGGGTCTATATCCCCAGTCTCATAAGCTACAGTTAGGGAAATTTAGATCACATACTATAAAATGGTGGCAATCATTCACTCTGAGAGTTGTAGGCAATTTTTAGAAAATAAGTGTGGGACAGACACATACATTGAATAGTCTCTTTGTAAAGTAAGAAATTGTTACTGTTTCATGTTTTGGGATGTTTTATAGTGTGACATCCCTGAAGTATTAAGAAAATATTCCACAAAAAAAGCATCCGCTTTTAAGTTCCCTTCCAGAACTCTGGAGATGACAGTGAACATGGTAGGTTAACAGTGAATTCTGTGGAATCACACTAAAATATTTCCTATAACAGGGTAATGATTTGAAATTCTGATGGTTTCCTCTTTTTCCTTTTATGCTTCTTCTTTTTCTCCACCAAGTCAAACAACAGTAAGTTGCCATCTACCCTACTCTTAGGGAAAAGATAGATAGAAACTGGAGGAAGAAGTCTTGGTGAACTTCACTTTCAAAATAGGCTTTTTTAAATTCATAGTACAAAAATGTCATACACTTAGTGTAAAATTCACTTAGTGAATAAGTCTCTTCTGTAACTTTGACTTTTGGCTATCAATGACTCAAGCTTGCAAAGCTTTCAAAGCTTGACTTTTCACCATAAGCCACAGAATAGATAGGATATAAGATGTAGGGGAAGCATATACTGCTATATAGAACACAGAAATACCTTCCTGCATTGGGGTGGGAGAGATATCAGGAAGAAACAAAGAAGAGAAAAAAAAATATGGATCTCACAGACAGCTCCATCCCTAATATCTACCATGAAATGGGCTGATAGAGACAGAAGAGGGTGGTAATAGGGAAGTAGACAATAAATGATCCAGATGGGGTGGAGGATCCCAAGGCAAATGGACTTATGCCTAGCTTCCTGCCCAGACTCTGGGGAACAAATTCCTGATGAATGGTCCATGCCAACTTATGACAGTGAAGACAGTGTGGAAATGGTAGGAAGACAGTACTACAGAGAAAGACGCCTCACTCTTTTGTGATACCTAGAAGTCAGGTCCCCTGGCTGGGCATCTGAACGAGATCTCCAGAGATTTGGTATCTCAGAGCTCACAACAGTAAAAGGCAGCTGCTACACAGAAATGAAGATGGCCACAAATCTGCATACTCCATTTAAAGCCATAAAAGCTAGAGTTGGTGTGCCTGTATCTTGTGGTCCAGTTTTTCAACAATGCTGGGCAAATTTTTTTTTTTAATCACACGACCTCTTTAAACTCTTAACAAGTACTGGGGACCTCAGCAAGATTTTGGTTGTGTGGCACCTATCTATAAACATTTACTAATTTGAGATTAAGGTTGGGGTATAGCTCAGTGGTAGAGCATGCTCAAAACTCTGGGTTTCATCCCCAAGGCCACAAAAAAGTGAAACATTTTTATTAATCCATAGAAGAAATTAGCCTGGTTTTCTACTACACAAAAGGGTGATTGTGGTCAATGATATTGTATTACATACTTCAAAATAGCTAGAATACAGGACTTTGAACGTTTTCACCACAAAGAAATGAGAAATGTTTGAAATGATAGAGAATCTAAATACCTTTTGATCAATACACAATGTATACATGTACTGAAACATCACACTGTACCCTGCAAAGATGTACAATGATGCTGTCAATAAAAGATAAATATGTAAATAAAATGCATTTATTAATTCATTTCATAATAACAATACACCCGTGATATGTTAACATGAACAGCATATTTTATGAGAAATAACATATTTTTCAAAAAAAATTAGTGAGAAGGTGGAATTGTTTTATATTTTTGCAAAATTCTTTAATTGACTTTAAAAACCGTTATTAGAAAATAAGCAGATTCTGATGTCTACGTCTGCAGTTAATTTACTGCAACATCCCACCTTTCATAGCCCCCAGAGGAAGCCTGATGAAGGTCAAGAAAGAAGAAGGAAAGGAATGGAGAAGAGTTGGGGGGTGCCAGAGAAGTATTATTAGGAAATCGAATCATCACACATTCTCTTTCAGATAGGAATTACCATATATACTTGTTGAAGAAGCTAGAGAGGAAGAGGAGAGGCAAAACATGAGGGAGGGAGAGAAGGAGAAGGGGAAGCTCCGACAGTGTAAAGAGAAGCAGCCCCTCCTTCCGCCAAGGCTGCCGGCCAGCCCCAGGTAAGCCTGACTTACGGGCTGGAAGAAGCTTTAGCTTTACTATAATTTGAAAGTTAACATTATAATAGACTGGACATATTAAATATTAAGGTAGAGAAGTGACCGAATGACACCTTATTTTCTAAGAAAAACCTGAAGTGTAAGAGATGGGAACAAAGAATAAAGTTGCTTCTTGCTGACACACGAGGTTTACTTCTTTGGCATAACAGTTATGCAGATAAACATATCTGCCACGGGACATATGTAAAATGGACCAGAGTAAAGAAAATGGAATGTTTTGCTAAAGAATTAATGGAGAAGCATAAAATACAGGTAAGGAACTAGATGGCATCCTTAACAGATGACAAGAGACATGCTTTTATAAATCAAGAACAGAAAAATATTCAAATGAGAACAAGATAGGATGGAAAGGAGAAGTGACTGAGGAACATCAGATTCTCTGTCTTCGATCATCCTGCCCCCACCCTGTACCACTGATACCTCCCAGCGATAGATTCGAGGCACCAGTAGAAACACATGGCCAGGCCAGACCAATGGTAGTCTTCCCGTTTAATTTCCAAACTGAAACCTGTAGAGAGAAAACCTTTTCCTTCTCAGCAACTGGAGCTTAATCGATAATATTAATCAGAAGCTACCCTTACCCTTGTCCCACATGATGTGAAGAAAGCATGCAGGTGGTAGAAGAGCAGAGTATGGCAGCTAAGACTTATCCAGTGCCTAATGTGCATTAAACAATGTTCCAGAGTACTCTGCATCCAGTAACTCACTGAATCCTCACACCATCTCTTATGGGTAGGAATTACAGTATGCCCCATTGCTAAGGAGTTTGGCTCCATCCTAAGGACAAGAAAAAGCCATTGAGAGTCTGTTACAGTATAAAATGAAGTGTTCCCCAAAACTCATGTGTTGAGGAATTGATCTCCAGTGCAGCACTGTTCGGACGTGGGGTCTAGAAGGGTGATTGGATCATGAGGGCACAACCTCACCAACAGATTGAGTCAAGTGTGTGAATGGGCTACTAGGGGGTAGGGTCTAGTTGAAGGGAAGGAGTCATGACGTTGGGGACTATATTTGATCTCTGGCACCTTTCTCTCCACCTCCTGGCCGCTGTGAGGTAAGCAACATTCCTTCACTATTCTCTTCTGCCTTGCTCTTTTTGCTTCACCGTAGGCGATGGAGCCAGCTGACGATGGATCGAAACCTCTGAAACTGAGCCCAAAGAAACCTGTCTTCCTTTAAACTGTTATTCTCAGATATTTTGTCACAGCCACAGGAAGCTGACTAACCCACAGACCGTGAGAAGTATGGGGCAAAATCAATATTATGTTTCAAAGGGATCATTAGAGCTCTACCACAGAACATGGATTTGTTCTATGGTTTTTGTTGTGAGGGGGCATGATGGTACTGTGATGGGAGAGCCTTGAAATCTTACTTGCAGAGAGCAATAGAGTAGTCACTTAAAGACACTGAGTTATTTTCTTATTATTTAAAAATCACAATAAATTATCTGTGTCATTTTGTTTCTTAAGTAGACAAATGAATTACTTAGTAGTAGTTATATTTGCCACAAATCCCCCTTTCCATCTATCTTCTTTCTAGGGCTGTGATTATTCTGGTGTACACTACGCTTAAAAGTATGGATTATATGTAGATATAGTGACTTCATTATATTTATATTTTCTACACTTTCTAGTCTTCTATAATGAGCATACATTATTCATATTCAGAAAATGATCAGTAGTGTCATATGTAGTGTTAAAAATACCACAGTATCAATATATATTTATGTGTATATGTGTATTGTGTGTGTGTGTCTGTGGTGTGTGTGTGTATGTGCATGTGTGTGTGTGTTTGGCAACATGACTAGAAGAAAATTTTCCCAAATTATTGACAGTGATAGTAAGTCTAGGTAATTTTAAAATTTTCATTTACTTTTATGGATTTCCCAATTTTCTATAATGAGCAGGCATTACATTTTCAATGAAAAAAATAAAATGAATTCTTTTAAATTTTGAAAGGAGTTAGGCTGGAGGACTTAATTTGAATAGCAAATGTTTTACGCCACTGTCAGGTGCAGCATCTTCTATAAAGGAGCCACAATATCTGTACAGATATCAGCTTAATTTAGGTAGACTGGAGTATAACTTGGAGGGACTCGGTAGGACATTCACTTTACGAAGAAAAATCTGCCATTATCTTACTTATACCTTTGCACTCTTTTTCTTTGTTGCCAGGACAGTGTTTTTAGCACTCTCTAATAATCACTTCCTTTTCCTGTACAGAGGTACTTCTGGCTGGGAGATGGGTGGATTACGGGTTGCAACAGGAGCCAAAGGACTGAGTGAGAGGCAGCTGTCTCCCTTAGAAAGTGCAGAACCTCCTTGGTCTGCTCAGTTCCCATCATGCCCTAGTGTATCCCTTATAAGTCAGCAACTACTAACTTTAGAGGCATTGAGTTCCTAGGCTTGCTTTAGTCTCAGCCTAATAGTATATTTGTTAGATTCATTAGGAAGTGGCGAGTTCTATTTTGCATTGAAGAGTTTAATCCCCATCTAAAGAGAACTCCATTTTTCAGCTTCAGCAACACACTGCAAAGAAGAAATGCCAGCTCAGAATGCCTGTTATTTTGTATTTTAAAGGATCGAAATATGCTGCTTTAAAAATGGTGTCAATTAATTACTTGAAAATAAAACAAGTTCTAGATAAACACAGTATCTCTGTGAACCATGGTTTTCCTGGCTGACTAAAAATATGTGACCTCCAAATTGAATAGTGCCACGATTCCTGACTCCCCCAGATCTATAGCATCTCTTAACTACCAATACTGAATAGTCAGCGTGGCGCCTAAAATTATGAAAGACCTGGCACCAATAAATGTGTGATCCCTTGAACTGAGGGGAATGGCCTGGGCATTTCATGAACCCATGAGAGTATGGACAAGAACTCTTAGATATGGAGCTCTCCCCTGGGACATTAAAGACTAGGGACAAATCTTTCCTTCCACTAGGTCTTGGGATACACATTTTTATAGTAAAGGTGTTCATTGTACAATATAGGCAAACCTTAATCTATATAAACCTCTGAAAAACTTGGCTTCACCCCGCTGGCTTTGGAACACCACTTCCATGATGCCCATCTCGCAGATCAGTAAAGCTTCTGAAGACTCTGAACTGGGTCAGTCTTTGCTCTCACTGGGTGGCTCTGAACCTCCTGAGAAGCTGTACCACTAAGAGAAAGTCATGGCAGCAGTCAGTTAAAATCGTATTAAAATACAGCAGCAAGATGAAAGATGAAATGCCAAAGCCCACATCTCTCAATCTCTCCCTCAAACTGCCACCTCTCTTCTCAAAATGTTAGAGAGAAATACAGTCAACAAGAAAAGAATGATAGAAAGAAATATTCATCCGTGTCCTGGGTCATGTTGAATTCTAGTGAATGCAGTTAAAACACATGGAACACTGTTTTGGGTAAGATTTGAAGGAAGAATAGGAGAGAGGGAGAGGCTTTTCTTAAAATGAGGATACAATTGTCAAAATCAAAATGCCCGGGGTGTAGCAGACACAGACAAGACCATCTCAAGGTATTTCCCGGGTCTGTTTATGCTAGCTAGGGGGGAGAAATATCTTATAAGAAAAAAGGGTACATAAAGAATATGGTTTGACTTTCTTAAAAAAAAAAAAAAACACATACACACACACACACACAAAAAAAAACTCCCCCCTAGTCTCATTTACACAACCCTCTGAATAAGCACACCCAAGTATATGTCTTGGGGCAGAAGGTGTAGAGGGAAAATGGGAGAAGGCAATGTAGATAGCCCAGGTGAAATTAAGCTGTTTGGCTCCCCTCCACTGTGCGTCATCCTTCACTTTGTTCTCCTTGAGACATGTGAAGAAAGGGCATCATTATGGTTTACTCCGTGTTTAGGTTTTTTCCAAGTTCTAGCTCCCCAAGACCGGGGGCTGTGTCCCGGAATTTGACCAATTCATTTCAGAAGTCCTTCTCCTTGATCTTAGATTGGGCATAAGGGAGAGTCTGAAAAGGAGACGCGAGATGGCTGTTCCTTAGAAGCCAAACGTTCCTTTATTTTCTGGGGCACGAGCATGGTCAGCCACAGGTCTTAGTGCACCTTTATTGGGAACTCAGCAAGGTGTCAGAAAATCAGACAGTTCTGCCAACACTTTCATGGGCTACTTCCCCAGGTGTATTGATCTGCTACCCCCACGAGGACCAACACTGTAAAGAGCTCAGTACTATTGTCTTTTTAGTTTGTGCCCAGAACCTGATGACATAGACAAATGCAAGACAGTGAAAATTAGGTTTCCTACAGGCCACACCAGGCCAAGCACCACTCTCTGCTGTTTTGCTACAGAAATTAAGCTAAACTCGAACCCCAGATAAACTCATTAGATAGGGTCCTGCGATCTACACCGGAAGACAATTTGACACAAATCAAATGGCACTTTAAGTCTGAAACGTCATCGTCTGAGGCTTCATAATGTAAGATCCTCCTTCCTTCACATTTGCAGGATGCCAGTTAGTTAATACAGGTACGTTCTCTCTATCACCTACCACTCGGAAGCATTAAACTCACTTGGGAGAAATCTCTCCGCAAAAGGCAAAAGATGCCATAGAAAAGTAGAAAGGACTTTGGCTTGAGAGCTAGGCATCTTTCTATCCAGAGACCTTACATGTAGAGTCTTCTTGCTTCAGTCAACATGCCTGTAAAATGGAGGTTACAATTGTACTCAGTCATAGAGGTTTTGTGAGGGTAAAATAAGCCAAAATGTGTGACTTACTTTCTATATCACGGTTGTGTATGGGGGATGTGTGATTAACCATGTAACTATACAAATCTCCTACTGTCTCAGATAGCGACCATGCTAAACAATCCTGCATTCTTGCAAAATTTAGACATTTGCAATGGTTATACCTCCTATCAGTTAAAAGATCATTCTAGAGTGTCCCTTATAGATTTAAAACATCAAAATTGTTGCTTTCGGAGACTTCTGCCTTCATTCAAAATGAAATAACTGGTACTAGACGTACCCTCCCCTCTAAAGCAAGTAAAAACTGTGTGTGCGCATATATATATATATATATATATATATATATATATATATATATGAAGCATATATGTATATGAACCAATAGCCTCAAAGAAATTGGATATCAGGCAACAAAATACAGAGATTCTGGCATGATGGGAAATAGCCATGTGATTGCCTCAAGCTTGCTCTTTGAAAAGTCTCCAGGATGAAGCAATGAGTTACAACCTGGGAAATAACACTTGCAAGTCGTATACTTGAGGGAAGACTTGTATCCAGAATCTATGAACATTTTCCCCAAAGTGAATAGATCAGTCAGTCCAGACAAAAAAGAGGCAAAATATTGAAGAGATACTTTACAAAGTACATATGAATACCAAATAAGAAAATGAAATGCAAAATAAAAGCATAGTGAGATACTACTGCACCATTAAGATGGTGAAAATTAAAGACTGCCCCTAGCAATGGTTGGCAAGGATGTGGAGGAACTAGAACTCTCATTCACGGCTGGTTCAAATGCAAAATAGTACAACTATTTTGGAATATAGTTGGGCAAATTTTCTCTCAAAGATAAGCACATCTACCGTATGATCCAGCCATTCTACTCCTTAGAATTTACCTGAGAAAAATGAAAGCATATGTCCATAATAAAACTTGTAATATAGAAACCTAGAATAACCAAAAGCTAAAAACAACCCAAATGGTCATCAACAGATAAGTCAAAAACAAGTGTGGCAAATCCATACAAGGGCATACTACTCGGCAGTAAAAAGAGATAGACTTTGATGAACACAGTAGTATTGGCTTGTTTTGATTTTCATTTTTGTTTTTGGCAGCACCAGGGATTGAACCTAGGGCCTTCACAGGGAGTTACATTCCTCACCTGCTTTTTAACATGATATCACACATAAAGTAGGTGATATAACAACACAAATTGAAACTGCAAGCACACATGCCTCCTGAACCACCAGTTCCACTTCCAGAAATTCATATGAAAGACGTACTTGCACATGCACGAAATTACCCAAGAAAAAGCTCGTTCATTGTATCATGCCTCCAGGAGGATCAAGAACAATCTGTCCGGTGTCAAGAGAAACAGTTAATTTAGGTAAACCATATGCAGCTGTGCAAATATGATGGAGCTTTCCATAAATCAATAAGAAAGATCTACAAAATATAATTTAGATTAAAAAGGAAGATACAGAAATATTTGTATAGTACTTGCTTGGTAAGAAAAAGAAACAAAAATATATTTTAACCCAGGACACTATGTATGCTAGGCATGTGTTCTACCACTAATGTACACCAAGAAAAGTGCATTAAATACTTAAGAACACCAAAGAAATGCTTATTGATGTTGGACATATGGGTATATCAAGCAGCTAAAAGATCAGGTTAGATGGGAGTCTGTGCCCTGCAGCTCTGCAGATCACTTTTTAATCACGTCAATACAATATTTCAAAACTAAATTTTTCAAAAAAACTATTACCAAAATGGCACTAAAAGACACTGTGGTGTCAATGACCCTTCCAAACTCACACTGAAATTTAATTGTCAGTGTGATAGTGTTGAAAAGTGGGAACTTTAGGTGGTGACTAGGTCATGAATGAATTAATACTGTTACTACAGGAGCAGGTTAGTTATTGAAGATTTTGCTATAAAAGTGAGCTCACTGCCTTTGGTGAGCTGGCCCCGCCCCTCTGTCCCTCTCACTTTCCTTCCCTCTCGCATGTTCCATCACCATTGAATGCCCTGCACTGTGTTCCGATGCAGTAGGAAGAGTGCTCTGGTTTAGACATGGTTTCAGTGTATCCCCAAAGGTTTGTATGCTGGAGGTTTAGTGCCCAGTGTGTCACAGTGGTAGAATATTTAAGAGGTAGAGCCTAACGGAAGCTGATTACGTCATGGAGGCATTGCCCTCAGAAGGGGTAAATGCTGGTCTAGTGGAATGCGGATTTGTAAAAAGCCCTTTCCTCTGTGCCATGCTGTTTTGACTCTCTGCTGTCCCAAATTGTGAGCAAAATAAACTTCTTTACTTCAGAAAGCACTTAGGTTCCAGTATTTTTTGGGAGGGTGTTAGGGGTTGAGACAGGGTCTCACTATGTAGTTCAGGCTGGCTTTGAACTCACTATTTAGCCCAGTCTGGCCTTGAACTTGTTGTGATCCTCCTGCTTCAGCCTCCTGAGTGCTGGGATTACAAGCATGCTTCACCATACCTGGTGTAGGTTCCAGTATTTTTGTTACAGCAACAGAAAGTGAACTAAGGGAAATGATCTCACAAGAGGCAGACCTTAAATCCTGAACTTCCTTTCCTCCAGAACTGTGAGAAATAAATGCTTCTTTAAGAATTACCCATTCTGTGGTATTCTGTTATAGTAGCAGAAAATGGACAACATAAATCTTACAACCATTACATCAGCCAAGATAAGCAAAGGTATGCTGTAGTACCTAAACCTAAATTTCAAAGGCTACCTCAAATGAAAATCCTTCTTCACAGTCCATTACCATCATGGGTCAATTGGCTTCAGGGTCTCTTCAACATGGTTCTTGATCAGTCCCTGTGTGGAGAGAAAAGCGCCCAACAGGATCTCACACTGATCATTTTAGACCCCATAGCCCAGAAATGACACATGCCCTGCCTGTACACAATTCATTAACTAGAACCAGTCATTTGGCCGTACACAAAGCACAAAAAAGACTACAGGAGAGTAGAATCATGTTTTGGTGAGATGCAGTAGTAACTTTCACAACTGTTTTGGAGAACTTTATAATTCCTTTCTTTAAAATACTATTTAAATATCAAAAAGGTCCTGTTTAAAGGTCACACGTTTTGACCCAGTAATCATACTTCTGGAAGAATGTAAGTAAATGTCTAAGGAAATATTCTTATGTGATTATACATCAATAGACAAATAAATTTCAACTCTGAATATAAAAATAAGTAGATTGAGTACATTTTTTTTTCACTTTTGGAGGCAGCTCAAGGCCTACAAATCACCACAGCCTCTTAAGAAAAAACAAGTTATAAATAGCTATATACAAGAAAGAAAGGAAGTCCAAATGCGAATACAGTGATTTAATGACTGGGAAATTGATTGAACAACTCTTTTATGCATTCCAATTGTAAGATTCAATTTTTAAAGCCCCCTGAAATGAAGTAATACAATATGTTTATATTAATGGTTTATCTCAGGCCCTTGGGTTGATGTTTTACAACAATTTAAATACAAGTTCATTTCAATTTCAGGAGCAATAAATGTCCTCACTTAACCAGGCTTTCACTAACAGTGGAAAGTAAAATATTATAGGATATGAAAAGATATGTAAGACCAAAAAAGGAAACCAATTTCACTGTGATTCTAAGACTATAACTTACCCTAACCCTAACACACAAACTAACCCTAAACCTCTTACTAACCCTAAGCCTGCAGTCAAAGTATTGGGGTGCCCTAACACTAACCCTACAACCAACTCTAACCCTAAATCTAACTATACATTTCGGGTATCCTAATGCTAACAGTAATGCCAAAGTATTTTGGTTTGGGATACCCTAAGCCTGACACTAAAGTCAAATTGGTGCTCCAACCCTAAGCCTAATCCTAAAACTACACCTAAAACTGACTCTAATCCTGAATCCAAAGTATTTGTGTGCCCCAACTCTAGCCCTAAAAATCAACCTGCCTGTAGTAGTCAATATTTAGCAGAGAAATGGATATAGTACAAAATGTAAGAATATATAAGACCTTACAGATTGGCTTACAAGGCTTCCTACAAAGTCAGATGTGGAAGAGTTCAGAGGGTCCATCTGCGCACTGGAGATTCAAAACATCCAGCCGAAGGCCTGGAGCTCACTGCAGTGTCTCTGACAAGTTTCCATCTGGAGCATGATAAGTCTGCAATGGAAGCTGAAGAGTCTGTGTTGGAAGCTGAAGACTCTGTTGGAAGCTGCAAGATTACATCCAAGGTGAAGGCAAAGGCAGGAGATCACATCCACAGTAAATGTGGAGCTCCTCCAAAGAAACGGAAGCAGATCCATCTCTCTTCAATTTCATTTTATCCAGGCACTGAGCCGCCCCAGGGTGGATCTTCTATACCCGAGGGTATAGAATTGCTGAGCCGATTTCGTTAACTAACCTTCTCTTACAAGTTGACACAATTGATCAAATATCACACTGCCCCTAACCCTAACTCCAAGTTTTTGGGTACCCTAACCCTAACAATAAAGCCAAAGTATTTTGGTGCCCTAACTCGAACCCTGACCTTCACACTGACTCTAAACTTAACCCTAACCCTAACCCTGAAACCAATTTTGTTGTTCCCTCCTCCTACCCCTACCGCTAAGATTTGGGATGCCCTAAACATAACACTAAAGCCAAAATACTTTGGTCCCCTAAACTTGACCCTAACGCTCAACCTAACACTAACCCTAAGCCTAACCCTGAAGACAAAGTATTGGTGTGCCCTAATTCTTACCCTGAGTCTAATGCTAACATAATGCTAAATCTAAATTTTAGTATGCTGGAACCCTAAAACTAAAGCTGAAGTATTTTGGTGCCCTAATCTTAAACCTAACACTCAAACTAACCCTAAACCTAACTCTAACCTTCACCCTGGAGGCAAAGTTTGGAGTGCTGTAACACTAACTCTGAAACTAACCCTAACCCCACCAAACTCTGTTTTGGGTTTCCTAACCCTAACACTCAGGCCAAAGTATTTTTGTGTCCTAAAGCTAACCATA
>PVJO010011124.1:0-61133 GCA_004026905.1 Hystrix cristata
CTAATATTTTTCATTTGTCAGGTGGCAAGAATGAGAAATGCAAAAGAAATTGAGTGTGAACCCCAAAGGGGATTGAGCAAGCGCCTCATGTGGGCTGACTCATGCAGAGACGTGTGGTAGCCCTGTAGCTGACCTGAGCACAGATGGGAGGGAAAGTTAAAGGAAAAGGGAACCAGCTGAACAAAAGGAACTAGAGGCACTTGCAAGTTGAGGAAGGAAATGAAATCATATGTGAAATAAAATGGTGCGTATCTGTACATAAAAGGCATGGACTTTAGAATTTACTTGCAGCTCTGTCACTTACTGCTAGCTCTGTGTCTGTGAGTGTATCTCGCGACCTCTCTACGCCTCGGTTTCATCATCTGCAAAAGAGTGCAGATAATAATTGTCTAGTAGGAACACCGGCAGTATCAGTTTAGTTTTGGGTGTGTGATATGGTCAGAGCCATTTGCAAATCTGTCATGCAGATTAAAGATTCGATGTTTTTTCCTGCTCTGGGATCTCGAAGTATGTACATAAAACTAATGCTTAAAAAGTTTTAGGAAAATGAATGTTGACTCATTATAACTAAGATATTCTAATACGAAGAGTTAAATTACAAAACGCTCCCTCAGGAGTGTTTTGTAAGGATGCTTGTGTTAGGTCAGGATTTTTCACCTTTTGTGTTATTGGCATACTGGGTCGGGTAATTCTTGGATTTACTGTGCATTATAGAATGTTAAGCAGCTGCTTATCCTCCACCCATCAGTGTCTCCTATTTGTGACTACTGATGGTGTATGCCCTCCATGTGTCACTATCAATTAGTTGAGAACCGCTGAGCTACAGCGATAGTTGCCTAACAGAGCCTAAAATGATCAATGGCCCCACAGTTTTCTTCTTGAGGCCACTGTGAAAAGAGAGAACTTAGGAGGCAGTAGAGAATTTGGAGGGTGAAGATGCTTAGGTTTTGTTCTGAGGACGCCAACCCCACATCAGAGAGAACCATTCATTTTTAGCTGGTCTGCACCTGAGAATTCTGACAGCGTAACCAGGTGAGTGAACGTCAGTATCTAAAAATATGTTTTGCTTACTCAACAAGAATCCTTTGTGGAATTCCATGAAAATTACCATGGTTATCATGAGTTCCTCAGTACTATCACATGGTGAAAGAGAATTTGATTACTTGTCCAATTCAGAATTCTTTTTTCAGATTTACTGCTATCAATTCCCAAATATGAATCAAAGAAAAATCAGGATAGCAGTATAAAGATCTGAGTTAATCAGTGCTTAAGATGAGATCGGGTTAGCCTCAAATACTTGACATTTTGTCAGGCAAATAATGATCAGTTTTTTTCTATAAAATTTACCACTTTTTCTACAAACTCTCAAAGAGTAGGAATATAAGATGACTAGTTTAAGAAGTAAGATACGTGTTTCTCTTGATGAGAACGTCGATGCTTTTCTCACTCCAGTGAAGCTTTCTTAAGGGTACAGGGCTCCAGCACCCCTCTGTGGTGGCCTTCTGCAGCGAAGGACTGTTGCTCTGGGGGTTGGCTCTCGGGTGGCCCAGCGCACCCTCAGCTCTGAGCCTCCTTGTCCCGTGCAGACGTGTTTCAGAAGATGTAGATACAGGAGACCGGTGGGTAGAAGCAAAGAGGTTGGATGCCTGAGAGCAGTTACCTTTACATTTTTTTCTTACTCTTTACAATTAAGAAAAGGTTTTTCCTTATTCCATCTACTTCTGTAAGAATTTTTAACTAGCCTGATAAAAAAGAGAACAACAATTGTATGTAAAGCACAAATGGGCACTTCTGTTCTCTTAAAGGAGCATTATTCTCCACAAATTCTTTAAGAAAAGCAAGAAAGAAGGAAGGAAGGAAGGAAGATTTTTTTAAGACCTCAGATAGTTTGGAAAACGCAGTTTAATATATTACTCTAGTACTCTTTTAGAATCCATAGTGCCTCTTAATATAGTAATGATTTTGTGAATTTTTTTAATAGAGTCCCATCAAATTGTGTTCAGTAGTTTATTTAGCACTTTCTTACTTGCGGAGTTTTGAGTGTTTGTGCAAACTAATATCGTCATATGGGAATGAAGCAGTTTCTTTCCCTTACGTCCTGAAAGTCACGTGTTCTCTTTGACTGGGAACCTCCACTCATGCTTTATGTGCCTTCTTAATATCATGTCTGCTGAGGAGCCTTCACTGACCTTCCTTATTAGATTCAGTTTTTTGACCTTTTCTTCTTAGGAACATCCTCTATTCTCCTTTCAACACCAGTGTCATTAAGTTATGTGCTATTGTTTGCATTCTTCTTAGACCAAAAGACTCACAAACTTTTTCAGAGATTCAGTCACAGCACATTATCTGGCACACAGAATAACCCAGTATATATCTGTTGAAAGCATGAGAAACACACAATATATAATAAATATTTGGAGCTTAGCTTGAAAGATGCTTTATGGATACAACCTCTTTTCTTCCCATTTCTGTCAAACACACTCATACTTGGAAGGTGAAGCTGGAGAAAAAGAAAAGAGGGATTAAGGAGAAAGGAGAAATATTTATTGCCAAAGTTTGTTCAGTCAAAGTAGACTTGCCAGTCAAGTTCTGAGTCTTAACTCTGGGGTCATGACGTGCGTTTGTTTCTAGAGGAGAACGAGTGGGAAATGTGGCTGCAGCAAAAGTGGTTGGGGAAGAATCACCAAAGACAAGTTTGTGCAGCTTGTGGGTTACTACCGGTGTGATACAGAGGCCACCTTTCCCTCCCTTGCCCCATTCTCGGGACTAAGATCACTGGAAAATGACTTTTTGACTTCAGTACTCATCAGACAAATGTGATAATATTTCCTAGGTTTGCCTAGCAATATGTATAGGTTGTAATAGATCTTGACTCTGCAAGTTTCGGTTTTGTAGTCACATTCTAAACATTTTCATGTTTTGATTATGTTTTAATAAACTTAATCCAATGTATAAGTTTTTATTAAAGACCTATATCACATTTAAATTGCAAAATTAATTAAATTTAAATTGTTAGAATAGTTGACTTCCAAAAGAAGTTTTAACCAAAGAAAATTATTATGAAGTCACCTGTCTACCATGTACTACTCCTTGGCTTAGGAAATAGTCGGTAGCCTTCCTGGATTTGGGGGAACAGTTTGCTAGCTAGTATATTCATATTATTCCCCAAGAGAATTTCTGTTTTCGTAAGGGGAAAGCAGGCAAATCTTTCTACTGCTTAAAAATGAATTTAAGTAAAGCAAACATTTCTAAGCCAAGTTTTATTATATTGTGGTGTTAATTTACTGTCTTTTCCTACAATTTCCTTTTTTTTTTTTTTGGCCCAGTTATTTCTATGAGATACTTACAATTTCCAACATTTTTATTGCATAGTTCCCTGAAGGATTTCTTTCAAGTAAAACAAGGTAACTTCCCATATGATGGCTGTCACTGAAAAAATAGGCATATATCTCATCTTTATCAAGGGTAATAATCCCTTCTAAATGATTGCCTAAGAGGTTCTTTAATAACTTTTGCCAATTTTTTTTTTTTTTGTGGTGCCGGGGATCGAACTCAGGCCCTTGTGTTTTGCCAATATTTTAGTTCTTTCTAAGTTTCTATGAGACATGTATTGTTAGCTCCTTATGATACAGAAACTAATGTGGCTTAGTGGGATAAGGTGGTGTATACTCAGTTACACAGCTAGTTGGTTGTATTGGACAGATACAAATGCAGGCCTGCCTGGCTGAAAGGCTTGTTGTTAGTTACCCTGTTCTGTCTCTGTCCCGTTGCTCCAGCTGTCAATGCTCAGGACTTTCATAGTACTAATAGTATTACACTTTGGATATATATTATAGTTTGGATAGTATTATACTTTGGATAGTATTAGCTATCTAAAATAGCTAATCCTACTTTTGGATATCTGTATTTTTGCAGTAAAAAAGAAATATCATGTATGACAGAGATTTATTGAAATATCAAAATGTATTTTCAAGAGTAGTATGCAATTGACAGTTTTGAGTTATCTACACTAAGCTGTTCCTATATAGTAGAAAGATGAAATTCAAATAATTTACCCTGTTTGAGGTCTAATAATTATTTTTACATACTGTGACAGTGTTAGAAAGAATTAAATATATAAAAATACAACTATTGCCATTTCAGTAGTTTGAGTTTCACCTCATTTTTTGAAATAAAGCTTTTAAAATGGAAAATACCACTTCAGAATACAAAGCTAAGGCCCAGAAACAGTATTCCAGTCAAGGTAAATTGATCCAATTTAGCAGGAATTCAAAGGTTGAGATTTTGATTACTTACAACATTCTAGCACTTAAGCATAACATCCATTTTTCTGCACAAGGAAGACATCGGATTTGGTGGCTTTTCCTGGGAGGCTGTGATTGTTTTCGTCCGTTGCCTGTCAGGATTGAACCATGAGCACACATTTGCCGTGAGGTAGATGGAAGAAAATCAGAGGGCAATGTGTAGCATTAGATATGGATTTTGGAATCCTACATTCTGGGTTGGAGGCTGGAATCCCCAATTAGTAGTATTATGACCTTGAGCATGATCATTAACACACTTAATCTTTGGTTTACTTCCTGAAGTGTGGTTGATGGCAGCAACTTCTTTGTGGATTTAATCCACATTTATTGTATAATTAGGTGGTAACCATGATGCTTGATACATGGTAAACTCTTGTAAATGGATGTTGTTACAGTAGTGGGCTCAGATAGTTACTAAGGACCAAAGCTGATTAAACTGAATTTTTGTGGCTTGTTTTACAGTAGTGATTGGCTAAGCTCTGGCCACAAATGGGTTTGGAAGCAGTTATTTGAGGGGTAAGAAACCTCTTGTGGTTTCTAGCCCTAAGGATGAATGGCGTCTTAGGTGGGGTTCACTGGGAAACAGACCGAGAGTAAGGAATTTGTATGGAGGAGGTTTGTTGAGGAGTGTGTACTGCACAACAACCAGTAATGACCGAGGGACTAAGAAGGCAGGCAGAACTTAGTCTGTGTGATAGAACCACAGCGGAGTTCTCAGCTCTGGCGGGAGCTCTGCAGATGGACTGGTAGTTCAGAGGCATCCTCTCTGAAAGCCACGGGCTGGACCTCTCTCTCTTCTTCCCAGTTGCCCAGACCTTGGACTTGGACTTAGACACAGGGAAGGGAGCTTTCTTCTGTGCATAGCAGCTCCCGGGAAGAATCCCAGTAGTGAGCCCTTAGCAGGTAGCACTTTCAGCAGCTGTGAGAGTGATGAATGGGTCTTTTGATCCTGGAAATTGGAGGAGTTGTGGGGAGAGAATCTTAAGTACGTAACTGTGCACAAAAATGTACAAAATGGCATTTGAAATCCTCCTTTTGTGAGATAATTCTATTGTTTTTAAAACTTGAAATTAAATTTGAAACACACATACATCCTAGCTTATCTAAATTCATTGAAATTTAAAAATTTATAATTCAAATTACAGATGTAACTGGGAAGATGTAAAGTATGTATTAAGTGACCAAAGTAACCAAAATAGTATAATTGGTAACACATTTGTAACTAAAATCTAAGTTTCCTGATTTTTCTCTCTCTTTTTTGACTTAAAACTTGTAATAAATTTTACAGATTTTTCTTTACTGATACAGTGGACCTTTACAAGTGTTTTCTAACTGGGCTTGGTAATTACCGAGTTTTTGATTTTTCACCAAAACACACCTCCTATTAAGATATGCTCTCTCATAATTTAGAGGTTTAAATCAGAGATAAGTTTCTGAAAAGCCCAGACTTTCTGGGTGTGGTGGCACAGACCTGTAATCCTGGCATCTGGGAGGCTGAGGCAGGAAGAGCAAAAGTTTGAGCATGGCCTGTACAATACAACTTATTGAGGCCTTGTCTCAAAATTAAAAAAAATAAAAATTTAAATGCAGAGTGAAGGCCCTGCATTAAATCTCCAACACTGAAGAAAAAAAAAGTCCAAATTCAAAAAGGTGTGAAACCTAGTACTTCAAAATATTGCGTCTTCATATTTAGCTGAGATAGACATTATGTTCCTTGATATTTTCATAGATTCTCAATTATAGAAATTACGAACAATCTACCTTTTTAATTGTAGTAATTGACTGAAGCATACTTGATACCGCTATGTCCTTCCAGTATTATTTTTATTCAGAAACAAACATGTGTTTTTCTAACATCTGTGGTCTCAGTTGTGTGATTCATTATTTTGAAGCTTGGATAACCTGATTTCACATATTTTTCCATGAGTCAGAGGAAAGTCTAGCTTCTAGTTTGTTATTGTCTGTACTTACGTAGCATGGCTGCACTTGCCATCATTTTTCTGTTTGGGGCTCTTAATCTCTCATCCAGTCTCTTTGGGGGTATTATTTCCAGTTTTCAATGAAAACCAGACAAGACTAGCTACGAATCTCTTGAAAATTTTTATTGTTGTTATTTACTTAATTTTATGGGATTAACTACATCCAGAAGGTTTGCCTCAGCTGTTTTGATCTCTGGTCTTACTCTCCTCTATTTAACTCTTAAAAATTGCATTGCTCTAAGGTTTCACAGGTCTTTTGCTTAGAAATCTCAGAAATTCAGCTGGAATGTGTGATATGTGGCATGGCAGCAATGTGTCACCATCACAGACCAGGCACAGTGGTGGAGATTGCCCCAGTGCTCATGGGGCCTAGCAGGACATGTGAGTTCTTTGAGAATTAAAAGTAATCTTACTGTTCTAATTTGGCTATTTTCATGGGAAAATAAAATATTACCTCAGTGCCTAATGACAGCCTTAATGAGTATGAACTTAAATAGTATTCAGAGAAAATGTGCTTGATGTTAAACTTGACTTATCCAATTGGTATTTTTGGATGCCTCTTTTTACCTGGTGACAAAGGAAATGATGAAGAAAAGCTCCTTTGTTGACTCACTTGTAGCTACCATCCAGTTTCTCAGCCCTTCAACCCCTTTCCTCTCATTCTCTCTTAAATCTACCAACTTTATGCCCACATCAGCACTCCACTACAGCATTTCCAAATGAGTGATGACCATGTTATTGCCAAACCCACCGGTCATTTGCAGTGCTTAATGGGCTTGACCAGTCCGCAGCATCCCATACTGATCATTAACTTTATTGAAATACTTCCTTTGTTTTGTTTCCAGGACACCCACTCATCTGGCCTTTCTTCTAATTTTATGACTAATATTACTCAGTGTTTTCTTTTGTTGTTTTTCTTTGACATCCCCATGAGCTCCAAATATAAGATCACTCTGTTGTCTGTTCCTTGAACCCTTTTTCCTCTTTAGCTGTACCCATTTCTCTGGTAATCTCTGCAGTCTTACTGATGCATCTGCATGCCTTCATCTCCCAAATTTACATTTCTAGCTCACATTCCAACTCTGAAATTCAGGTTCATATAGCTAAGTGTCTACCAGACCTTTAGGGTGTTAGCTTTTACTTTGGGTACTAAAAGAGTCCCTGGAGGGCTTGAATAGAGATGATGTCATATGGCTTGCTTTTTTAACAGGATCACTCTAGTTGCTGTGTTAAGAGTAGATGAAAGGAGCAAGAGCAGAAGCAGGGAGACAGGTTAGAAGGCACTTACAGTTGTCCAGTTGAGGAATGATGATGGCCTTGACCAGGGTGGTAGCAGTGGAGGTGGTGAGAGCTCTCAGATTTTTAAATTTTTTTTTTTTTTGTACTGGGGATTAAACTCAGGGCCCCGTGCTTCCTACACAAGCACTCTAACCACTGAGCTAAATCCCCAGCCTTCAGATTTTTAAAGTTAGAGTTAGTACGTTTCCCCCATAGTTGGGGGGGATCTAGAATATGAAAGAAAAGAATTCTCTTTGTCACTTCTCTGATCTTGAGACACTGATACCTGATACCCATAACTTAAAGGAGGAGAGGTTTATTGGGCTCCTGATTTTTAGAGATTTCAGTCTTTAGGTAGCTGGCTCCAGGGCAAGAATGACAGGGTCGAAGGGCCTGACAGAGGAAAGCTGCTCACATCACGGCAGCCAGGAAGCATACACAAGAAGGGCGGAACGGGGGAGAGATATATACCCTCAGGTCATCCTCCCAGCATCCTGCCTCCCCACCCAGACCTCACCTCCTCACAGCGAGTCAGCTCTAGAGCCCCTGTGGTCCAATTCTCTTCGAAAAGCCTTGCCTATGAGCTCATGAGGCCTTCAGGAGACATTCTCAGCATAAGCCAGGAGTCAGGGTTGATTTCAAAATCTAGAGGTTTCACTAAGTAAAACAGAGAAGACTATTTCTGGGAAGCAGGTTCTGATGGAAATATATAGAACTCAGTTTTGACCATGTTACTTTGAGGGGGAATTTTGAGATTTTGCATTAAAAATCTGTTCAGTGAATGACTGACATCTTAGTCTTGCTTTCCAGTGTACAGTATCTGTAATTTCTGCATCTGGATCCTTTTTTGTTCTGCTTGTTTGACTTTGGGTTTGTGGAGTAGTAGTTGCCGGGTTTGTGCTCTGGGTGAGGTAGATCAGAGGATTAAATCACACCCCCCAACACACTGTGTACATATTTGGCAATGAGTCCAATCCAGTCTTCCTCCCATTGCTGCTGACCCGTGAGCTTTTCTAATATTGTGATGAAGAGTTGGGCTTGCTTCTCAAGGTGATCCCTATTTGAAAGAAGTGGAATTTTAGCTTCAGTTACTTCTCAAACCACCATTCCACTTTTCCAAAATTTGTTACACATCTCTCTGATGTTCTTGTCACTCTTGATATTATCTTTATCATTTTGGATCATATTTTTATGTCCTTAAACTGATAATGTTGGCATTTTGTTTTCTTGAAAGTTTTGAGATCAATACAACATTCAGTTTAAGAAAAATTCCACCTAAATATCTTTCCCAGATTTTGAGATTTAATATTAAGTAATTTTTTTCATACAAAGATACAAGTACACAATCTTTTTACTTTCAAGTAAACATTAAAATTTTCTATTCGTCAAATGTTTACTCTCGTGATGTTGCCTTCATTATGTTGGATTCTGTGTTCCTGGCTCATTATCGCCTCCTCTTAGAACACTCTTCATTTGTTCATTCCATGAGCTACTAGCACAGTCTCTGGAACATTCTGGATATGAAATAAACATTTGTGAAGAGTGTATGAATAAATTATAGAACTGCCCAACTTTTAAGTTCTTATTTATTCTTAGGTTAATTATCTAATATTTTATGCAACTGATACTCACTTTATTCAACTGCTATGTATTTATTCCTTTGGCACTTGTATGAATAAAGTGTTATAGAACAAACAATAATGATTGTGAAATCATTTTTGATATCCACTTACAGTCTATTAATATAGAAATTTTTTTTCACAAAATAAAGAGGTAGACTACAATAAGGAGGCATAAAAGTCATGCAAGTGGTCTGAGGGTTCAGGAAAATGAAGAATGTTATTGGAATGGAAACTCAAAAAGTTTTCATGGAACAGTGACATTTGAGATAAGTCTTAAAGAGTTGCTAGAATTCAACATGAAAAATGGAAATGAAGTTATTCTAAGTGAGTGGACTGTAAGTGAAGTGATGAAGGGCTAGGAAAAGAAATTCAATGATAAAATCGGCTTAGCTGGATTAAAAAGAATTAAGGTGAAACATAGAATATAAAGCTGGCAAGAATGTGGAACAGATATGTTTGGCTCTCGGCCATAGGAAAGAAAGAAAAAATGTGTGCTTTCCATAGAGGGGCACGAAGGGTTAATCAAACTGAGATTGCTGTGGTCCAACATTTTTCCTGGGAGGATTATATGAAGGCACTTGAAAATTGATCAAATGTTGGCAGCAAGAGAAATTAGATATTATTCGGGTGTTTGAACTTTTCTTATGACAAAGATGTAGGTTCTAGTCCCGGGTGTTAGTGAATCAGAAGAGAAAGTAATTTAGCAACTTAGATAACAGCAATTTTAGATGTATTAAATTTAGAGTAAATTTCAGGTGGAAATGTCTAGCAGACCGTAGAAAATCTGAAACTAAAGGTTGAAAAGAAAGAGATAAAATGAAGAGCCTGCAAAAATGATTTAAAAATGACATTGTGTAATCATTTTCTTTGGTATGAAAGATTTAGATGCATTGAAAACATATTACTATTTTGAATCATTTTTATTTGTTATTGCAAAGCTCTTGATTTAGAAACAAAAAGTGTTGAGCAAGCCTTTGTGCAGTGACATCATTTTTACATTAATTTCCAAACATAAGATGAGTTATACAATATCTTTTTATATTTCATGGGACTTTTATAAAATCATTGATCACTTGTGCAAATTAAAAATCCAATGCTTTACTGAACAAATAATTGGAAAGATAAGATGATATTTCTCTACTGTAGCAAAGTACTTATTTGTATAGATTTGTTATTTCCGTCAAGTTCTAGCACTTTTTGTTTCTTCTATCTTTAAGGTTAGGTGATACATACGTTGATATTTATATTAAAGGTCACATGAGCCAGACTCCATTCTCTACACCTTAGAAATTATAGTGTAATGCAGCAATATTTTAATGTTTTCATTTAAATTAAACTTTTAAGTATTTTAAGTCATAAACATGGAAAAGGTTATGATGAATTAAAAAATGTGTATGAAATAATTATTAGAGTTCTCATTTTCTCTATCTACAATTGTACTTCCCAGGAGCTAATATTCCTAGTAATTTATTATGTATTCTCTTCAATTATTTAATACCTAAAGAGAAATACTAATATCAGCCTTTTATTTTTTCCTTGTCATTTCACTGTATTTTTTGTTTTATTTCAGATTTTTTATTTTAATGTGAGTTTAACTACACATTTTTTTGTAACTTTTTCTGTTTGAACAATATTTTTTAAATATTTCAATTTATTTTAATAGTTCATACTAATGTTAGGAATAGTACTACTTTCAAGTGGAAGTTTGGAAATTCCGTGTTACAGTAATTCCCATCCCTCAGCATAGATCATACACTTTTGGTTTGTTTGTAATGCATTATGAGCAGATGCTTAATATATACGTTTTTATTCAGTCTTTTCATTGATTTTCACTGATTTTCCTCTTTGGTGAATTAACACACCTCCAAAATAGCATTATCATTATCTCCTTATCTTATAACATTCCTATGTGACCCACATTAATAGTTGGTAAACTTTGAGGTCTCGAATTTCTTGAATGCAACCCAGTCTCTACTTAAGGGCTCTTCAGGACCTCTGCCATTTTCTTTCACCTGTGCCTTAGCCGCTCCCGCATTCGTTTCCCTAATTCTTACTGTCACACACAGGTCCTGCTAATCTTCAATAAATATTTTTTCTTTCTCCTTTTCCGGTTTTTTGTGTAATCCTCACCCTTTTTCCATATCTTTAGTGAAGTAAGGGGCTTGCTTGTAGTTATGTAGTCCAGTTAGACCCAGTACAAATTTTGCCTTAACTTTTTTGCTAGTTGTATGATTTTGGCAGGTTAATATCTTTAAGACTCCATTACTCAATGTTCTTAAAAGACGGCTCTACAAGGTTTTTGCGAGATTTTTGGAAATAAAATAACGCCATTCTTGGCAAATGGTATTTGATGAATGTTAAGTAGTCGCAGGCAAATGATCCATAGTCCTTAGGTTAAATATATTTCCAGAATTGTGTGGAATTTAAAAGGTGTATATATTCCATACAGTGTTAATTTTTTCCAACACAATATGACTAAACATTCTTTAACAAATTGGTAATTCTACAGGGCAATAATTTTCTTTGAATTTTGCATGCAGAAACATTAGCCTTTTGTCAGTTAATGTCAGTTAATACTATCAAATGAATTTTTAAAGAACTCATTATTCAAACTTTTGAGTTTCAGAATCGTGAATAAAGGGCTGGGTATCTAGAAAATAAGAAGGGATTCTTCATTTTCTCATTGGAGACTAAACTTTATCGTCTAATTTTGACCCTCTGGTGTTTTCTAAATTTTTTATATATGGGACCACAGACTTAATTACAGTTCCAAAATTCATTCACCTGCACAATTATCTTCCAGATTGTTTTGAGAGTTAAAAGAGGGAATGAAATAGACCTATTTCAAGTAAGAACATGTTTAACTGGACATGGAAAATTAAAGTGACATGAGCGTTTTCCTTTGTATCTTGCCTAGCTATGAAGTATATATTGATATCTGGTGAGAAAAAGATGAAAATCTTTAGTCATCATTTCTTCCCTTGTGAAGGAAGCTGATGCTTCATATATTTTAACTTGGAAGATGTTTTAGCAGGATTTGTGGCTAAATGTCTCATACTAGCAATTTTACATTGTGTATTTTCTGTTTCACATAAGTATTTATGAGATTTTAGAGAGATATAATTGTCTTGTTGACTGGTCAGTGTTGATTTTTTTTCTTCTACAAATGAAGATCTATATATATATTAATCTGTTCTTTCCTATTTTTATTGATTTGGGGAACTTTCCTATAATTGTTGATCTGTTATGAGAATAAAAATTGCACTGGAATCATAGTCTAGTAATATATAATTATTAATCAAAATTGATTCTAATATGTATATTTCTTTCAGTGCCCTACTGAAACCAAAGCAACATTTGGAGTCCATCTTAAAATAGTTGGAGACTGGACAGGTATGTAGAACATAAAGTTTTAATATACATGCTTTGAAAGTTATGAGATAGAGCAATAATTTATAAGTATTTGGATAGTATAACTACTGGCATTCATGGAGATTTATGTGTATTCCAAAGTGTTATTTTTTCTTTGCTTATACAGTTTTGACATCTAAGTTTTTCTTGTAAGATGCATTTTTGGAATCAGAATACATTGGATATTAATAATTTTTAATAATGTATTATTCAGTGTGTTTACAAATTGCAGGTTTCTGCCTGCTCGCCAGATGTTTTGGCAATACTGGGACTGCTGAAAAATATTTCTTTGAAATCATGATTTTAGAATTCATGGGTAGTTTGACTGTCAAAGTAATCAGCATCTGAGCTTGAGGTCACACGAATCTTCCAGTTCCTAAATGACCTTTTATGCATTGTATCTGTATGTATAGTCGCTACTGCATATTTGGGCAAGTGATCACTTTTAATAGAGAGGACTATTGGTGATACTTTACTCATCTATTCAAGAAATACATTGCATTATCTGAAAGATGCATTATATTGAGTTCTGAGTAAATAAAATAAATATTATTCATTCTTCTAATGATTTGACCCACCAGAGTGACTGACAAGTGAGTAGTCAGTAAACACTGGGTGTTTGGTTGGTTGTTTAGGTTGTTTGAAGGAAAGAATGAAAGTATGAACATACAAATGTAAATTAAAGTATTTTTATAATTAAATGCTAGTCAAGGAATCACATTATAAAATCTACAGAAATTCAGAAAAAAGTGTAGTCTGCGCCCGCACAGGTAGCTTTACACAGCAGATAGAATTTGAACTGAACCCTTGAGATCAGGAAGATGAAGAAAAATACAGATAACAGTGAAATTCAGCATTGCCAGGTATCAATGAAAGCAGTGAATAATCCGTATTTGTGAAGGATGAGACAATCTACCTACAATAAATCAAACAAAAGCAAAGTCAATCAAACAAACAAAATGATCAAACAAAAGTAAAGATTTTGTTCTGGTAAGTAATATAGAAAAGCTATTTGGGATCGGTGTGGTGAAGATTGTGAATGGGTCCACAAGAAGAAGTAAGAATAACCTAGATGCTTTAGGGAACATTTGAAAGATTCGAAGCACTGTGATGAAAATGCTATTAATAATTTCCTATGGTAGTAAGATGGATTTGAATCCATGAAGACTTACAGGTTCTTGAAGGCAGATGGGAAGGAAGTAGTGGAAGGATGTAGATGGAAACTGGAAGGAGTACATTTGTGAGCACAGGTTAAGAAGTTAGCATTGGAAAAAACGACCTAATTTATTTAAAAATCAGAGAAGGATGAAATGGCGGGTAATATGAAAGTAGTATTTGGGGATGAGAAGAAAGCTAGTTTATATAAGAAAATTATGTACTTAAAGAATAATAGTGTGCATAAAATTCTCTGCATTTAACTGGGCATGGTGCTGCATAGCTGAAATTACATCACTGGAGAAGTGGAGGCAAGTGGATTGTGAGTTCCAGGCCAGCCTAGCCTGCATAGAAAGATCGTTTCTCAAAAAAATTTTTTTTAAGTTAGAAAGTGTATTTAAAGGGTGAATGTCATGTACTGGAGACTGAAAAAATAGAGAAAATTTGCAACATGGGATTTAATGGGCAAATAAGGAATTAAAAAGACCTTTGAGAAGTATTAATTGACTTAGAATCATTGAAAAGAAACAGGCTTTCTTTAATAAAACGTGCTGGAAAAACTGGCTTTCCACATGCCGAAGTTTAAAACTAGACCCATATCTTTCTGCATGCACTAAGCTAAAATCAAAGTGGATCAAAGATCTAAATATTAAAACAGAAACACTAAATCTGTTGGAAGATAGAATAGGTAGAACGCTTGAGAACATAGGTATAGGCAAAGACTTTATGAACAAATCCCCAGTTGCCCAGGAAATATCACAAAGAATCAACAACTGGGACCTGATCTTACTAAAAAGCTTTTGCACAGCAAAGAAACTAGCAACAGAGCAAAGAAACAACGCACAGAGTGGGAAAACATTTTTGCCAGCTATTCCTCTGACAAAGGACTAACATCTCGAATATATAAAGAATTCAAAAAAACAGACCCCCCCAATTTAAAGAGCCAATCCAAAACTGGGCAACTGAAAGGAATAGACACTTCTCAGATGAAGAAGTAGAAACAGCAGATAGACATATGAAAAAATGTTCAACATCACTGGTCATTCGAGAGATGCAATTTAAAACAACACTGAGATTCCACCTCACTCCAGAAAGAATGGCTGTTATGAAGAAATCAGCCAATAACAAATGTTGGAGGGACTGTGGAGAAAAAGGAACCCTTCTCCACTGTTGGTGGGAATGTAGACTAGAGATTCCATTCGACCCAGCTATTCCCCTTCTTGGTATCTTCCCAGAAGAATTAAAAGCATCATACCGCAGCAATATATGCACACCCATGTTTATAGGGGTACAGTTTGTAATAGCTAAATCTTGGAAACAACCCAAATGCCCATCAACAGCAGAATGGATAAAGAAAATGTGTGTTTTTTTTAATACAATGGAGTACTACTCTGCCATAAAGAATGATAAGCTTGAGATATTGCCATAAAGAATGATAAGCTTGAGATATTCCTAGGTAAATGGAGGAATCTTGAGACCATACTCTTAAGTGAAATAAATCAGACACACATGTTTAAATATCTCATAGTTTGTCTGGTGTGAGAAACTGAAAGTGTAAATAAAGACTAAAATGTAATATATTGGGAAAGGGAAGAAAATGTCCAAATGGGAAAAGGAACAAGGAAGTGGGAGGGGGAAAGGAACGGAGGGACAAGAGAAATAAGAAATGGAAGGAAAAAATGGAGACAAAGCTCTTGTAAATAGGGAGGGAGGAGGAGGTGAGGGGAGGGGAATGGGAAAAAAAGAAGCAACAAGATTTGTCATGTACAGGTACAAATCTCCTATGATGAATGTTATCACTACATCTAAAATTTACCATTAAAATAAAATTAATTAAATAAATTAAATTAAAATAAAATAAATTAAAAAAAAGAAAAGCAATGGGCTTAAACAGACAGGCTTATGTAATATCATTCAAAAGAAACCATGCTAGTTCACTGATAAACACTAGAGTAATGTGGAAATATTAATTCTTATGATACCCCTGAATCAGTTGATTAACAGTTGTTTTGACACTACTTGGGAAATAATAAGGGAATTCTTTTTTGGTAAGAATCCCAATATGGCTGGGTGTGGTGGTGCACATCTGTAATCCCAGCACTCAGGAGGATCACCCAGGAGGATCATCATGAGTTTGAGGTCACCCTGGGCTACATAGTGAGTTCAAGGCCAGGCTGATGTACAAAGTGAGACCTGGTGTCAAAAAAGCTAACAAATAAACAAGAATCCAAATAAAGTAGGAATTAGTTCAGTAGTGATTGATAATTGACAGAATGCTATATATGAAGGAAAATAGGACCAATAAATATATAATTTAATTCATAAGGGTAACTAGCAACTATATATGATGGCTTACAACTAGCTATTGTTTCTGAATTTCTTCTCAAAGTTATTTTCTATCGGCAGTAGCTAACTAAAATAAATGATTATTTCAACATTTATTTTAATCATCTCTATTAAGAATATGTAATAGTTTTAATTTTATCTTTCTTTTTAAATGTACTGTTTCATTGAGAGAGAAACAAAATCATTCTACTCAGAGAGTAAAATTCCAGTCGGATGCTTTTCAACTAATGGAACTTCTTTATTTTTGGAATATTTGTTTGCTTG
The DNA here is from genome assembly GCA_004026905.1 of Hystrix cristata. Lineage (NCBI taxonomy): Eukaryota > Metazoa > Chordata > Mammalia > Rodentia > Hystricidae > Hystrix > Hystrix cristata. The sequence continues at coordinate 16,360 of PVJO010011124.1, forward strand.
GAAAAAAATGTCAGTGTTCATACAGGGAGCCCCTAAATAATTGTTTCATTACTTGACACTTGAGTTCAAAAAGAGAGTAAGTTACTTTAAAACAATAGTATTACTGTGCTTGCTTCAGCAGCACATATACTAAAACAATTGGATTACAATTACTGAAGGAAAAATTACTTGTGAGAACAGGGCTATTTGTTTTTATTCTTTAAAAAAACTGATTAAAACTCAGTGTTAAGAGCAGTAGGGCTGGATGTGGTGGCAAAGGCCTGTAATCCCAGCACTCAGGGAGACCGAAGCAAGATGACTATAAGTTCAAGCCTTGTCTGGGCAATTTAGCAACTTTGTGAGACTCTGTCTCAAAATTAAAAAAAAATAATAATAAAAAAGGGCTAGGGATGTAGCTCAGTGTAAAGGCCCTGGGTTCAAAGCCCCATAATGCTCCCTTCTCTAAAAGGAGCAGTATGTGTGGGAAATACAAAAGAGCTGTCTAAGAGTTTGAATAACAGAGGTTATTTATTTAAACCAACTTAGAGATTTTTAAAAATGACTTTTTTTAGTAAAGTCTATTCTGGATGGGCAGTGTACAAGCTATAAAGAACAGGTGTAAGTCTGTTCCATAAATCACCCTTCCGGTACTAACTAATTATACATATTTGTGTCCTCAAAAAGCAAATGAAGGAGGACAGGGAGACATGATAGTTTCATAGATGTTTTATTTTCACCAGACCTCTAGTTTCATCTCCTGAATGTGTGAGAGACTCATTCAGTGTAGAAGACTGTTAAAATCCCTTAAGTTCAATTTCCTTCTGTACTTACAATGATGCTGATACTTTCATTGAATCAATATTTTGTTGATCTTTTAAAATCAGTCATGTTTTCCAGTTCCAAACATAGAGTCTCAGACTGCCTGTTTGCTTGATTGTCATTCCCACTGCTCAAAAATGTCTTGTCTACAAGAATAATGTCTGAGGTGGTGTTATGCCTTTGTTATTTTGGTGGTCTAGATAGTAGCGTTTTCTGGAGAAGTTTGAGTTTTAATACAAAAGTATTATGTACATAGTACCCACATACATATTTAATCTGTATTTAATTTTTCTAATATTTAATCAAAAAATTTGCCAGCGAATCATTCAATAATCAATAAATAGGCAATAATTGTACCTAAAGATAATATGTAGGACTTTTATGTGCCACATGATGGCTCATCCTTAGATTTTTGGGTATAAATCTTTCATTCATCCATATTCGTAAGATATGGTTAACTTTAAAGATGAGAAAACAGGACCATAGAACATCATGGATTTACCTCAACTGCATAGCACGTTGATTACTCACAGTGCAAGTAATCTGAGATGCAGCTTTAGGTAAAGACTAGGCCAAAAAAAAGTGGCGTAACTCTTTATCACTATTCTTGTAATCTAAAACAAGCATGTTTCCAACTTTACCCAGCTGAATTTTCACGAAAAAATTAAAATGTGTATTACGTGTTTAATTTTTTTTTATTTTTTGGCATTCATTGTAAGTCAAATTACAGCAACACTAAATTACATGAATGTTATTACTTTATAATATATTTTAGCCCAATTGTATGATCCACCATACACTACGTTTAACTGTGAACAGCTTTTGGTTACTGCCAAATACCAAAAAAGAAAAAAAGGAGAGTATTCCCCTTGAATATTGAGTCCATTTTGAAGGACATTAAAAAAGGAAATGTAAAATAAGTTGGAGCAGACTGACTTCTCTGAACAGCACAAATCATATTTGAGTACATAAAATGTCAAGCTTTTACATAATTCATGTTCATTCTATGTAAACATTAGTCTAACCATAATAAATATTTATTATCAACTGCTACATCCACAGAAGTATGACTGCAAGTATACTTTTTGTTGTTGCTATGCCTTGTGAGTTACAAAGGCTAGTCATTTGTGGAAGATAATATGTAAACTATTGTTTCTGTGGCTAATAATCCAATGTATGTTAAATATGTACTATATTCTAGATTCTCTACTACACTCTCTACACTTTGTAGCATTGACCAAAATAGACAAAAGTTTCTGCTCTCATAGAAATTGTATTCTGGTCAGTGAAGACTTCCAGTAGATAACAAAAATGTCAATAGATTCCCTGTCAGATGGTGATAAGTGCAGTGAAGAGAAATAAAGAGAGGCAAAAGAATAAGAATAAGCAGGGTGGCAGTGCTATTTTCGATAAGGTGTTAGATAAGGATGTATAGGCAGGTGAAGAAATGAGTCAGGTGTATTTCAGAAAGAAAAGGATTTAGGCTGAGGATACAGCAAGGGAAAAGTCTCTGGGAGGAGAATAAACTTGAGTATCAAAAAAGAGCCAAGAGGCCAGTGGATGGGGCTGGAGTGAAGGGTGCGGAGAGCAGTAGGCGATAAGATCAGAGAAGAGAGGGGTGACGGTCCCGTACCAAAGGCAGTAGAAGGATTCAGATTTTAATCTGAGGTCAGAGTCTTGGTTTTAAAATCTGTCTGAATGATTATCTATGTTTTTCCCAGTGTTTGGAAGGTTAAATTATTAAGAAGAACTTAATTTAAGAGAAAGGAGAAACGGGTGATCATTCTGAGAATGTTAGAGAATGATCAACTTTTGGGGCCGGGGTTTGACATTATTCTGGAGACACTTTCATGGTGTTTCTGCCTCCTGCCATACCATCCTGCTTTATGGGTGACTTCATCCACATTCTGTGTCCCACAAGCCTCTAGCAGGAAGTAGCTTCTTCCTTCTCTCTGGATTTCTTCATCATCCTCAACTTGACTTTACAGTTTTCCCTCAGCTGAGTTATTAATTCCTTGCATTTTATTTCTTCCATTTAAATTACAGAGTTGTGTTTATTGATGCATCTGAACAGTTAATGGAAGTCCCAATCCCTCTGAAGAGAGCACTGAGTGAAGTAGAGTAATATATGGGAAAATGGCACATCAGGCAGAAATGAGAGCAAGTTAAAAACCAAGAAGCTGGGTGTGGTGGCACACACTTATAAAGCCAGTATCAGGAAGGCTGAGGCAGAAAGACTGCAAGTTGGGGTCGTGCTTGGTAACTTAGCAACACACTTTCTCAAAATAAAAAATTTTTAAAAGGGCGGGGGATGTAGCTCAGTCATATACCCCTGGCTTCCATTCCTCAGTACCACAAGTAATAAACAAACAAGAAGCCAAACACACGTGTTCAAGGACTAGTAAGCTGTACTGTTGCTGACACTGGACGAGTATGTGAGTGTGGATTGTGGAGAAGTTGTAGTTGATAAGGTCTGAAAAATGTGTCAGATCAAATAGGTACTTGTAGGACAATTTATTATAAATGCAATAGGAACTTATTTGAGGATTCAGGCTGAGGTATAACTCACATCTTAAAATAGTAACTGTGGATACTATTAGAGTGTATAGTAGGGGTAGGTAAAAGTCAGAATTGGAAGGAAAATTAAAGAAGCTTTTGCTGAAGTTCAGGCTCAAAAAACAATGCTAATTTGACATTTGCTAGTAGTGATTAGTGAGAAAGGTGAGAAGCGGTTGGATTTTACAGGTATACCTGACTGGTTCTGTGGATGAATATGAGTTGGAATGTGAGGGAAGTTAGGACTCAAAGAAGACTAAAATTTAGGGGGAGTAAGTGGCTAGCGTTGGCGCTTACTGATACCGGGAATACCATAGCACTTTATGGGGCATAAGTGGGAATTTAAAGTTGAGTTTTGTTTATGTTAAACTTCAGGTATCTTTCAGATTCCCAGGAGGTGCAGTTACTTAAGTGTTTGCGTATATAGGGGCACCTCAAAGACATTTTGGGTTCAATTCTAGACCACTACAATAAAGCAAGTATTGATTGCAACAAAGTGAGTTACATGGATGTTTGGGTTTCCCAGTGCATGTAAAAGTTATGTCAATATTTCAGCCTATTAAGTGTGGAAAAATGTATATACTTGAAATTAAAAAAATATTTTATTGCTAAAGAATGCTAAGGTTCATCTGAGCCTTCAGCAAGTCGTAATCTTTTTTGTTAGTGCCCCCATGTTGGTGGCTGACTGATCAGGGTGGTGATTACTGAATAAGTGGCTGTGGGAATTTCTTAAAATAGCAAAATATTACATTTGCTGCTTATATTGACTTTTCCTATCTCAGAAGATTTCTCTGTCGCATTCGATGCTGCTTGATGGCATTTTTTTCCCACAGGACTTTCAAAATTGGAGTCAGTCCTCTTAATCCCTGCTGCTGCTTATCAACTAAGTTTATGGAATATGCTAAATCCTTTGTGGACATTTCACCAATGTTCATAACATCTTTGACATAAGTAGATGCATTCTCATAACAACACTTTCTTTGCTCATCCACAAGAAGCAATTCCTCATTTGTTAATGTCTTACCATGAGATTACAATTTTGTCGCATACGCAGCTTCCACTTCTAGTTCTCTTGCTGTTTCCACTACATCTGTAGTTACTTCTGCCACTATAGTGGCAAAGTCCTCAAAGTCGTATTTAAGAGTTGGGATCAACTTTCTGTGAACTGTAGGTAATGTTAATACTTTGACCTATTCCCATGAATGACAAATATTTTTATTGATGTATAGATTGGTGAGTCCTTTCCAGAAGGTTTTTGATTTAATTTGCCCAGATCCACCAGAAGAATTATTGTGCATGGCAACTGTAGCCTTATAAAATACGTTTCTTAGGTAATAGGTTTTGAAAACTAAAACTGCATCTTGATTTACCAGCTCCAGAATGGATGTTGTGTCCATAGGTATACAAACAACATTGATCTTGTATATCTCCGTTGGATTTCTTTTTTTCCTTTGAGACAGGGTCTCATAATGTAGTTCAGGGTTGCTTTGAATTCACCATGTAGTCCAGGCTGTGCTCAAACTTGCAGCAATTGCCTTGACTCATCCTCCCAAGTGGTGGAATTACAAGTGTGTGCCACAATACAGGCCTCCATGGAGTTCTTAAGTGACTAAGTGCATTGTCAAGGAAATCTTATTTTCTGAGCAGTAGTTTTCAACAGTGTGCTTAAGATATTCATTAAACCATGTTGTAAACAAATGTGTTATTATTCAGACTTTGCTTTTCCTTTTATACGGTATAGGTAAAATACATTCAGAATGATTTGTAAGAGATCTAGGACTTTTGGAATTGTAAATGAACATTGGCTTCAACTTAAAATTATCAGCAGCATTACCCCCTAAATAGGCGGCCTGTCCTTTGAAGCCAGGTATCGACTTCTTCTCTGTAGCTATGAAAGAGCTAAACGCCATCTTTTTCCAATATAAAGTTTCTTCATCTATATTGGAAATCTTTTGTTTGATGTAAACACTGTCTTCAATTGTGTTATCTAGATCTAGGTTCTTGCTGAAGCTTCTCTATCAGCAGTTGATGCTTCACTGCACACTTACTTTGTAAAGGTGGGTTCTTATCATAAACCTCATGATGTAATCCCTGCTAGCTTCAAACTTATCTTCTGTGGCTTCCTCACCTCTCAGTCTTCACAGAATTGATGACAATAAGGGTCTTGCTCTGGATTAGGCCTTGATTTAAGGGAATGTAGTGGCTGGTTTGATCTTCAATCCAGGCCACTAAAACTTTCAGCAATAAGGCTGTTTTACATTCCTATCAGTCATGTGTTCACTGGAGTAGCACTTCTGTCTTATTTCAAGAACTTTTCTTTTGCATTTACAACTTAGCTATTTGGTACAAGAGGCTTAATTTTAGCAGGTTTCTGTTTTGATCATGCCTTTCTTACTAAGTTGAATCATTTATATCTTTTGAGTTAAAGTAAGATATGCAATTCTCCTTTCACTTGAACACTTACAGGTCATTATAATATTAGTAATTGACCTAATTTCAATATGGTTGTGTCTCAGGGAATAGAGAAGCCGAAGAAGAAGTAAAGAGATGGAGAAATGACTGGCCAGTGGAACAGAGAGAACGCATACATTTACTGGTTGTTTGCTCTCATTAGAATGTGATTTGTGGTGCCCCAAAACAATTACAATAGCAATGAGAAAGATAACAGACTACCGATTGCTGAAACCAAATAATAACAAAGAAGTTTGAAGTATTGCAAGAGTTACCAAAATGTGACACAGAGACATGAAGTGAGTACATACTGTTGGAGAAATGATGCCCAATATACTTGCTTAATGCAGGGTTGCCCCAGACTTTCATTTATTAAATTTAAAAAATGCAGTATCTGCGTAGCACAACAAAGTGAAACAAAATACATCTGTGCATAGTACAATAAAGTGAAACAAACTGATTGTGGAAGTTGGGGAAAAGTCTGGACTAAGAACTAAATTTGGAAATTCGGATCATTTGTACATGTCTTAGTTACTTTCTTGTGCTTGCAACTTAAAGGAGAGGAAAAGAGGTTTATTTTGGTTCACAGTTTTAGAGGTCTCAGTCCATGCATGGTCAGTCTGCTGCAAGGGAAAAATGGCATGATGTAAGAGCCTGGCAGAGGAGAGCTGCTCACGTCCTGACAGCCAGGAAGCAGTTAGAGAAGCAGGAGCTCGGGGGGAAGATAGACCTTTCCAGCAACAGCTTCTTGTGGCCAGGCCCTCCCTCCTACTGGGCATCTAGCTGTATAGATTAACCCACTGATAAATATGGCACTCACATGATCCAATAACCTTCCAAAAGCTCCACCTTTGAACACCTGAGGCTTTAAGGGACGTTCTAGATCTAAACCACAATCATACATTACTAGATTTAATGTCTTGAAGTTGGACAGGATCATCTACTATGGTAATTCTCTATCTTGTCAGATCTAACACCTTGTTTTATAAAATGTTTTATGTGCATTTTATATAATGTACATATTTAAGTTTGTGAATATTTAAATTTGTGGATATTATATGCAGTTTGTGGACATTATAAGTTATGTGGAATATGCAGAATTAAAAATCAGTACAATGCTCTAATTTAGTATAAGGAAGCTTATAAAATAAATTATAATGCATAATTTATATTAATACTTTAATTTTCAGGCATGACTACACTAGAAGTCATAATGAAGTAGGTACTTAGACCCAAATAAAGAAAGGTCATAAATAAGAAATTCTAAGTATAGGCTCCAGCATAATTTAAATGTCTGTTTCCTTTAGTGTCAGTAGTCAACCCACATATCCATAAAGAAGATACTATGTACTAGGTGGCTTAAGCAAAACAAATTTATTTTCTTACAGCTGGGAAGCTGGAAATCCAGAGTCAGCAGGGACCAGCATGGTCAGCATCTGATGAGGGGTCTCTTTCTGGCCTGCAGACAGCCATCTTGTCACTGTGTCCTCATGAGAGGCATGATATGCACTGTGAGATATGAAGAGGCTAGAATGAGCTCAGTCTCTCTCTGTCTCTCTCTCTTTCTCTTTCCCTTGTTGTACTGGGGATTGAACCCAGAGCCTTCACATCAAGCTACATTTTCAGCCATTCATTCATTCATTCATTATTTGAGACAGGGTCTCACTAAGTCACTAAATTGTCCAGGCTGGGCTTGAACTTGCCGTACTCTGGCTTCAGTCTCCCAGAGTGCTTGGATTACAGGTGTGCGCTACCGTGCCTGGCTTCCTGTCTCTTCTTATAAGAGCTCTAATCCTATTGGATCAGAAGCTACATTTGTAACCTTATTTAACCTTAATGACTTTCTTAAAGTCTCTGTCTCCAAACACAGTCACAGTGGAAGTTAGTGCTTCAACATATAAATGGTTGTGGGAAGGATGAGGCAAAATTCATTTCACACCTTGTTTTAGTTGCTTTCTTATTGCTGAACCCTAATACCCAACACTCACAGTTTAAAGAAGGAAAGGTTTATTTTGGGTCACAGTTTGTAGAGATTTCAGTCCATAGCTGGTTGGCTCCAAGGCTGGGCGGCATGGCAGAGGGGCATGGCACAGGAGAAACAGCTCATGGCATGGTGGGCAGGAAGCAGAGAACAGTCAAGGAGAAGGGGAGACACACCCTTCTAGGCCACACCCACAGTGACCCACCTCCTCTTACAGGGCTCACCTCTCAACATCACATTCAGCTATAAACTCATCAGGATCCACTGATGAGTATTACGCACCCATAGTCCAGTCACCTCCCAAAGCTGCACCTATGAGTGCATGAGGCTTTAGAGGGACGTTTAGATATAAACCAGAACCAGCATGTATTGTATGATTTTCCATAACGGGGAACATTTTTTGATTGAGTTTTGGGCACAAGAGAATACAATGTTCTTTTGGTTTACAGGATGGTTGTAATCCTAGAAATTTAAATCATTTAATTATATATTAAAAATCATACAAACTTTGTGTTTCTATAATTATAAATGCATATATACATGAATACCAACAAGTCATTTGAAGAGCGTACAAAAGCGAGACCATGACTTATGGCATGAAAGTCTTCATAACATTGTTGGGTGTCTAATGTCTCTGACTGACTCCCACCCTGTCAATTTCAGTAACTTTGAATCATCATTGTGAGAACAAAATTGCTTTCACAAGTCCTCAAAACTTCCCTTAAAAAGTGCCACTGTCCCAGCAAAAATAATTTAAGGAATGTGCCAAGTTAGAGAAGAGATATAACAGAAGACCAAGACCTGAGCCATCTCAACACGTGTTCAGCAGAGGTGACTAAGACAGACTGGCCACCAGGTAAAAAGAGAATAAGGAGCATTTGATTCCTAGACGCCACAGGGCAGTGCTTCAAAAAAGAAGCGTTGACTCATACATCAAATGCTGCTGAGAAGTAGAGTAAAATGAAGCCCGAATAATGGCACGCTGGGAACAAAAGTGCGATTGAAATAGGTTTAAAAGATAATGACAGTAAAAGAGGAAGTGGAGCTGATAAATATAGACCAGTCCAGCGGTCTAGGGTACGCTCAGGTGAACATGAAAGAAAAGGTTTCTCTTGCCAATTCTGTGTTCAGTGAAGTCGAGTTTGGTCACTTCGGGGCTGGGGATTTAGCTCAGTGATTAGAGTGCTTGCCTTGCAAGCACAAGGCCTTGAGTTCAATCCCCGGCACCAAAAAAAAAAAAAAAAAAAAAAAGTTTGGTCACTTCATCATTCACAGCATGAGTATTTAGTCCACAGAAATGAACAACCACCATTACTTTGATGTGAAGCTGTCCCCTAAAATTCATACATTGAAACATAATTACCAATGTGATAGTGTTAAGAGACAAAGATCACTAGGAGGGAGTTGGTCTTGGAGCCCTTATACATGATCCTGAGGGTTTGCTGTCTTCTGCTCTCACACTACCGTATGTGGACACGGGATTGATCTTCCTTTGGCGCTGCTGCTCTGTACCATGTGCGGATGGCAATAAAGCATCTTCTTGGAAGCAGAGAGTAGTTTCAGCAGAAAACTGGAGTCTTGAACCTTTGACTTCCATGCCTACAGAACTGTGAGAAATAAGTTTCTATTGTTAATAAATTATCCAGTCTGAGGTGTTTTGTCATAGCAGTACTAATGGCTTAAGCCAACTGTAAAATAAAACTTTCAAAAATGTCTTCATTATTTATTTATTTTTAGATCTGGCTAAAGAGATGCCAGAACACTTGCCAGAATAACACTGGAGAAATTCTAAGGAATTTATATGTCAAATGAAAGGAAGAAATAGGTGAGTAGCTGAAAAGAAGTAACAGGGACACTGCAGATATGTTAAGAACGTATTATTATATTCTAAAAAGTGTATTATAGTCATATAACATGGCAGTTACATATTTCGAGGAACAGCATGAGTAATTAGAATGATATAGGCAGAGACATGTTTATATTGCTGCATAGACAGAAGGTAGAGTTAGAGAAGCAAAGTCCCTGAGTGCCTTCTAATGGCCTGGGAGGCTCTGGAGCCTGGTGTATGGGTGGAAGAACTCACTTGGCCGAACAGCATGGGCACTTTGTGCTTTGGGCCAGGAGGGAAGAGATAAGCTGGCTCCGGGTTGGTTAGAGGGTTTGGCCTGGGAGAAATGGGATTTCTATTTTGATTCATCCTGTTTCTCACTGAAATATGTAATAGGTTTGCACTGAGAATGAGGCTGTAGAAGCTGTAATAGAATTCGGAAATGAAGGAAGAAGGTATAATGTATCATTTGAGATAATAAACTGATGACTGAATTGTGGCGATCTGAACTGTGCCAGGTCGTCTTCTGAGGTAGTGAAATTTAAAGTGAGATTGTTCAGAATAATCGTAATTTTTTTAGGTTATGGTCCACTGCTCCAGATTAGCAGTTGAGCAGGTAGGGAGGTGTATTTTAATCAGCATTGGTCCACTTCTGATTAAATTCATTATAGCTGTCACCTCCAATTCATTGCTCTGCACTATAGCCATAGAAACTTTTAAAGCATGAATCAAATTAAATTAATCATCTCGCTGAAATCGCTTTAATAGCTTCCTATTCCTTCTGGGATAAAGACAAAAATCTTTATCATGGCCTAGAAAGGTCTCTATTCTCTGGCCACATCTACATTTATTTTGATCCAGTTAACTTCTTTTATGTCCACCAGTAACACTGGTGTTTGAATCTTTTCATCTCTCTGGCTTCCTCCCACTCTGTCTATTCTACTATCATATATTTCCTTATGTAAGATCACTCTTTGCATTGATAACTATGCAGTCAAAGTGTGAACATTTGTGTACTGGTCTACTACAGGAGACTCTGAGTGTTATCATGTTAGAGTACAGTATCTCTTTATACTCATCATTGCACTCAAGGCCCTAATAAAGCAGTTGTAAACTGTAAATATTTGTTAAGGGAAAGAAGGAAGAGATGGAGGGAGAGAGGGAAGAAATGAGGAAGGGAGACAGACATGCACATCTTCTACCTCATTGAAAACTCAAAAGATAGTGGAGTTGAGTAAGGTGCAAAAAACAAATGTAGTAAGTACTTTCCAAAATACGAAATGCAGACGTTTTGGTAGGGAGATTGGGGAGGTTGCCTGGGCTGAACTCCTGTATATGTATGTGACTTGTCCAGAGTGATAGATTATCCAAGGGGAGAAATAGCGTGGTAGTTCAGATGAGTAAACTATCGTAGAATGTCAGGAAAATGTCCTGCTCCTGGGGTGCCAGGCAGGGGTCCAATCAAGAGATGAGGATGTGAGGTGCTTGAAGGAATTGCTACAAAACTCAATCTTTCACCTAACGTTGTTAATGAAACATCAAAGAGTTTTAAATTGGAACTGAAATCAAATTTTACTTTATGTAGATCCCTCTGCCAGTGTTCTACACAATGAAAAGAAGGAAGACCAGGTTGGAGGCAAAATACCAAAGTAAATGTTTCTCACAGTCTCAAGAAAGTGGAGAACTTACCTCCTAAATTCTGAAAACAGGGTGATCTCTGATTTCTGGTGAAATAGGACACAACAAAAACAATGGGAGGAAATTACTGCAAGCCTTATAAAAAATCATGTCAGTGGGAAAATGTATCAGAGAGAGAGGAATAAATAGTACAGATTTCTGTGAATTACTAAGTCAGAAAGCAGTAAGTACAGAGAATTAGTGTACAAAAAGAAGCATGTAAGAAATAGGCTTATCTCTAAATTTCCCACAACCATGAAAGTGATTGAATTTACACTGATCTGGCCCATGATTAGCACCTGCAGATAAGTAGTAAATACAAACACAATTACTGTGTATATATAGTATGTATATATCCAGGTGGATCTGGGTCAGGAAGAAGGTGCGCCTACCATATCTTAAAGCAGCTATAATTTGTATTATGAAATTCTAAATTCTAACTGTAAGTTAGTCTGTGTGGAAATCATTGAAGATAACTGATTAGTTAATAGAATGAAGCTTACCATGGCTTATTTGCCATTGTAATAAACCAGTCGATAAATGTGACCTGGGTTTAAATTCCACATTTTACAGGCTCAGAAATGTACTAAAGTTTTGTGTCAGAGAAATGAGAAGTGCATGGTATATATATTATAATTTTAGTGACCGTCTGTTCTCAGGAGAGAGGACAGATTGTTTTACCATTGTTTTTCAGTGTCTGAGCATAAAATCTATGTAATCATTTTTTGTAGATAATAGCTTACATATAATGCCACAACAATGCAAAAACTGTTCAGTAAATGGTAGAATTTACTACTGATTGTGTTTCATTCTAGTGTAGCCATTTCCAACCCTAAATAATGAGAAAAACACAATTTTTTTGTTTTATATCCAATAAAAATGTTATCTTTAGTCTTGAAGATGAGTATTTTCTGGAGCTAGAATTAGTTATTATAATGATCTGTTTACATGGATTGTTATATTTATATTTTCAATTTTCTGTTCCTAAGAGAAAAAATATGCTCTCTGTTTTCGAATATTTTCTCCTTGGTTTTACTATATATTGTGAAAGAAGATAAGAATAATGAAGAATTTTCTTGGTAACATAATTTCTTAAGGTCAACAATGTAGCAATAATGTACTGGATAGCCAAAAAGGCATACAGCACTTTGTTAAGTCAGCCTAGTATTAATGGTCTAAATAATTTCGAAGTAGGCAGAAAAGCAAAGAGCTTGTGCTTTATTACTGTCATCGTGAGAAACATTTTTAAGTGCTCATTTTTGGATGCACTTACTGCGTTTTTTTAGCGAAGGATGATAAGATACACCTTATAAAGGAAGCTAAGTAAATTGTGCAGTTGTTCTCTAAACAAATTGTAATTTTAAAGCAGAATTATAACTTGATTGATTATGATGATGCAGATGAGGTTCTTAAGGTCATCAAAATTACTATGTCTAAGATATTAAGTTTATTAAGACAAAAAATGGTACTTACATTCTATGTATTTAAAGGGAATCGACTTTGGCCCAGCACTAGGGAGCTTAGCAGTCTGGTCCGTCCTAACAAATAAAAAGAAAGAAACAGAAAAACCAACAATTCTTATAGAAAAATGAAGTAAAAAGGTAAGTTGATAACTTGAAAATTGGAGTAATAAAGAGGCAGATACAGAGAGTAATGACTTAGCAGAATGGAAACCCAGGAGCAGAGACCGACAGGGAACTGGCGCCTGGGGGGAAACCGGAACTGTAATTGGTTAATTGCCAGAGGCTCCATGTAGACAAGGCTGAGAGAGAAGGACCTTCATGGTCCTGTGAATTTTATCTTCCGGAGCTCTGCAAGGTCTTCCCAGTGCGTATCAGGGGAAACATATTCTCTTGGAGATCAGGTGAGGGAGGGGGGAAAGGAACTGTTTTCAAATATGCCAGAGCATTCTGCCTTTCTTAACAAGGCCTGTCCTCAGGAGAAACTGTTTGACATGAGAGTAATCTGCTGGGGGTATATTGGAGCGTAACTTAACTAAGAGAAGGAAAATTCACAAGTTTCCTTCAACCATCCTGTTTGGGTGAAGAGGGAAGGTACTAAGCAGCACTGATGAAGTTTACAGTCAGGCACCAATTCAGCAAAAGACAGAGCCAATCATTGCACTTGAGAACTCTCCCCTTGCTCTACACTTCACTAGTGCGTTACTAAAGGCCTGTGGATGAGAGCTCCTTTTACCCAGTGCATCATGTCTGGTTTTCAGCAAAAGTATAGTGTTACGGGGAAAATACTCTAAACCTGTTAGATGCTGTGTTCCCCTGAAAATAAGACCTAACCATAAAATAATCAGTCTTGAAAGCTAGAAATCAAAAATGCCAGCCCCAATCAGCCTATCCTTGCTTCACCTTCCTTACAGAATAGCCACCAAGCAGGAGAATAGTGATGACAGGTAAGGAAGGATAAACTAATCGGGGCTGGTGGTTTTGATCTAGTTTTCAAGGCTGGTTATTTTATGGTTATGTCTTATTTTTGGAAAAATAGGGTGTCGGCTGTGCCAAGTTTGTGGTCTCACAACATTGAGGAATGAAGTCACAAACCAAGGGAGGAGGTTAGGAAAGTTTTGTTGGAAATAAGGAGAAAAGCTCCTGGATTTCTGGGAGGGGTCCTGAGTGAGTCGCTACTAAAGCTCTTTGTCAATAGTATTTTATACAGTAAAATCACGACGTGGGTCAAACTATAATCAACGTGTAGATTTACGAGTATAGTCGCTTAGCTAGTATTGATCCACTAGGGAAATTAATCATGCAGCAAGTATGTATGGAATAAACAAAAGCATTCTTGGAAATTGATGGATCCAGATAGTCTGGTCACCCAACTGTCTGTCTGATGTCTATCTGGGTTCACTGGACCAGGTAATACTAATTACAGTAAAATTTCAAGTTGCCGTTTATCTCTAGGGAGGCCTTCAGGCCTGGCTCTCTGCAGGTTTGCCTCCAGTCACCATCTTGGTGTGTCTCATCTTCTGTGCTGACTTCCTCGAGGGCCCAATCCCTCTTTTGAGTGCATTTTAATTTCTAACTTAGCTATCTATAATAATAGATTTTTTTTTTATTTGAAGCATCAAAAACAAGGTTCAAATCAAGTCAGATATGGTAGAGATGTTAGCATTATCATACCAGGAATTTTAAAAAGCTATGATAATGTAAGAGTTTCATAATGAAAAAGTAGACATGCATGAACAGATGGATAATGTAGGCAGACAGAAACTTCAGAAAGAATCGAAAGGAATTGTTAAAAGTCATAATGCTGATTAGGAAACAATATTATGGTAATAGAGCTAAAGATAGAGTTCATAAGGAGAGCTGTTTGGAAATGAGGCTGCAGAGATATGTAGCAGCTCCTTTCTTTTTTTTTTAAAAACTTGGATCATTCAGCCAAACAAACTGGACTTTATTTTATATTCTGCAGCAGATAAAGAACCTCACTCTAGTGCCAAAGTGCTGTAATGCCTCTCTATTAAGTGTGAACCCAGAAGAGTTGAATGAAATTTAGCACAGTCTGAAGATTTTTTCAAGGAATGAGCACCTGAGTTGGCCTTAAATCTTGGGCAGGATTTGGTTAAGTGAAGGAACAAAAGTCCTGACAGTGGGAGATCAGAGTCAGGGAAAACCCAGTTGTGTCCAGTGAAACTGTCCCCAGACGGGTTGGGGGAGGTTCTCCGGAGAGGAGATGGGAAACTCACAGGGCGGGAACAGGTGTAGCTTCCCCGACTTCCATCCGGGGCTTTCAAGATGATCAGTGAGATGTATAGAAGTAGAGCTTAGGCCCTCGAAAGAAAGGCACATTATGGTCTGCGGCTGGAAGCATTTATGTGTTTGCGGAAGTGGGGATATGTGGAATTTGTGAATCTATAAAAAGCTTGGGTGTGCTTTACTCAGAAAAGAAACTTTCTCTGCAAAATATTTTATTTCTCGGTAAAATAATGACTCATTTTATAGGTGAAAAGGCAAGGCCCATTTTTTGAGAGAAAGACTCAGGCCCAGTCTATTATATATTTTTTAAAATGAGTGATCTTAGATGTTTTGCCTAAAACATTCTTTGACCCCTTTGGTCCTCTTCTCTATCTTAAGATTAGGTAGCTAATTTTTACCTTGTCAACTAAACTATCTGTAAGGGATTTGGGGTGTGATGGGCATAGAAGAAGAAAAAAAGAAAAGAAAAGAACCAAGCCTAAGAAGAATATATCAGCCACGGCAGTAAAAATATGGAGCATAGACGCAGATAAGCTCTGAAGTTGTAGTCTTCTTAAAAGAATAATTTTAAAATTACGATTTTACTTCTCTTTTCTACCCATTTTTATTTCTTCTCTCCTATCTCAAACCAACTAACAAGGAACTGTGTTCATCTACTTGATCATTGCTCTTCCCTGTTACACATATTCCTTAGGGTTGGCCTCAGTCTGTTCTAAGAACAGAGAAGACTCACGGTATGGTTGGGTTTGATAGGTTACAAGGGCACGTAGATTGTGTGGCATTAATTTTGTTTGCCCAAGATTTCAGGTTAGAACTTCTAATAAGCATGGAAGAAATCTTGCATTTTCTTTGAGTCTTGGATAAAATTGCCTGTTCCTTCCTCAATATGTACTTAGCGGGTATTCAGTTTGTGCAGAAAGCAGGAACTGAGTTAGTATCAAGCTGAGCTTTGATCACTTTGAGGTGTTTCTTTTGTTGAAAACCAACATTGTTTAAAGAATGCATTTGCTGTGACAAATGAAAATATAGCATTTTCCTTAAGAGGTGGATTGTGTAGTGGAAAGCTTAGTAACAATAATGTGTTCATCCAGAAATGCCTCCATTATTTGCTTTCACTTCCCTTGAACCTGTTTTTTCCTTGTCGGTTTTTGTTAGAGCTTCACTTCTGTGGCAATAAAAGAGAATTTATATTTTATAAGAAAGCCAGTTGTAGACATTGATTCATTGATGTAGTTAGAGGCCAAGAAGTCTGTAGTTCTTTCAAAAACTGCTTTTGAGTTTTTAAATACTATGTTTAAGAAGTGGGAAGCAGAATAATGAGTGTCAGAAGAATAGACTTTTATCACTCTGCTTCCCTTGAAAATATGAGCATCTATTAAATAATTTTCCTTTGTGTAATACCGCATTGTCTACCTTTCAACTTTACACTGTTTAAAAGTGCCAAGTGTTCGGGCATGCAGATTGTGTATGACCCTGCTGGGATTTTCTCTTAAGCAATTCTTGGGCAAGAAAAAATTAAAGGGAGAGGGGAGAGCAAAGAAGTGTCCTTTCCCCCTAGAGAATGAGGCAGTATGATGCAATGGAATCAACGCTGTGAGTTTTGTTTTTTGTTTTATTTTGGTTTTAATTGTTTAATTTATTGGCCTCTGCTGGCCATATGACCTGACAACTGTCAGCGCTGTCTGGTTTTTGGTTTCCTCACCTGCAACAAACTGAATCCAGGGCTACGTTTCCTCACTTCTCAGCTCATTATTGCTGGAAACCTATAAATCATGACAGAGCAGTAATCTAAGATGTGAATAATTTAATTCTACAGAAAGTGGGAATGATAACACACTGATTGTGGTGTAGTTGAGAAAATCTCACAGGAATATTGTGGAGGCTATACGACAAATACAGGGTTTTTGTTACTTAGCTATCTCCTATTAGTGGCCTTGCAGATTTATAGCTCTAATTGTGCATGCGTGGTGTGCCATGTTCTTAGCTTCCAAAAATTGCATATATGGTCTTGTTTTTCTCCTTATATAAGACTAAGATTTTATATTTTGTATTACTTTTACATTTGTCTTAATATTTGTGGGAAAGAAAATTTTATAAAATCAAAGCGTGCAACTTATTTTTTTTTTTAAATTGCAGGCTTTCCTTTTGAATTCTGTCACAGATGATTTGACTATCTCTTTAATGAGAAAATATTCTTGTTGTCCAACTAGATTTCTTGCTTTATTTAAAGTAGTATTATTAAGTGGAGTGCTTTTGATGTTGCTTTGAAAGCGATATTTTAAATAGCAACTATTGTTATTCAATACTTAGTTACCATGGTAATAAAGGACATTCATTTTATTTAAACAAATCTTTCAGAAGAGAAAAATTTATGCTTTTCAGCTTTCCTGTTAGTATGGATGTACTTTAATTCTCATCGTTTTGAAGTAATTCATTTTTCTAAGATTAATGTACATTATTTGTTTACCTGAAAAAAATCAGTTTTTGACAAACCATTAATTTTTAAATCTCAAAGAGTTGTCCTCTTCTTTTCCTCTCTATTTTGTAATTACATTGCAAATCCTTGTACAAATAACTGTAATAATATTGTATTTATTTTGTATTTTAGCATTTGTTTTCGATAAGCAGAGAACCTTGATAAAAATTTGTTTTATTCGTAATGCATGACAAATAATAGCTACTCAATAAAAGTTTGTGGAGTAACCAAATGAATAAAATATGACTTAGTTAGTAAATTTCCTACTGCCAAAAATATTGCTCATGCTTCAATTCTAAATTCTCTTCCTTTAGAAATCATTGATCTCTACTAATGTAGGTGATAAAGCAAAAATGTTAGCAAAAATATTCACCTCACCAGCACCATGGATCAGCAAGGTATCCTTTTCTGATTTGCTACCTTTTCATTTTATTTCATTTTTTAACCGCACCCCCCCCACTTCTTTTGCTTTTGTCCTAGTAGCATGCCCAGCAAAGTTGGCTGTTCTGATCTTTTGCACTCTCAGAGTATACATTTAGTACTTAGTTATTTTTGGTGAATGCGTGTTTTGATAATACGTGACTCTGCTCCTCAAACCTTTAGGACTTGGAGTACCTAATTTGATGCTTGACTTTTAGGAAAGAGTCAATAAATGTTTTTGAAAAATAATTTTTAAATTGTACATTTTAGGTTTTTATTCCTAAAGAGTATTTCTTGTGTGTTGTTGGGAAATGAATTTGGTGAATGATCTAGTAAAATCTTCCTTGATTTGTATAAATGAAATAAACTCTAGAATTGGTCATCAGATACAGCCTGGATTATCTCAGTAGAGTTGCAGGGCATTGTCCAGTTCCCAAATTTGAACCAGTTTATAGATTTTGAACCTTTTTAGTAAAAGTTAGTTTGAAAAAGGCCCCTCTACATATCAAAAATTAAACTGCAAAAATCTTATCTTAGCCTTTCCCGAAGCAACCTATAGCCTGGCAAGTCAACTGTGCATTGCAGAAAGATATCCAGTCTTTGAGAAAACTTTTTCTCTAATGTGTCATTATTTCCTTAGAAAACAAAACATTACTATTGTTGGTTAGTAACTGCAGAGTCTTATTGGGAAATTCATTGTGTTTAGTTTAATTTGATATCACCATAAGCCTAGGTGGCTTCTGAATCCATGCTACAGTTATTTCTCCAATTTCAGAATGCATAATTAAAGTACGTATACTCGGCCATTGTCAGAGTCTCTTATCTATCAATCTCCTTTTTCTCCTTCTTTTGTTTTATATTTTTCTCCTAATTTACTGTTGACATGTACTTTTAGATGAATAGCAATCTTTCCTATACTATCTTCCTTTTTGTTGTTGTTTTTAAAAATTCATCCATGGCATTGTGTTATCTTTAACTTCCATAGTAAGACCCTGCTGTTTTATATCTATGTAAAAATTGTTAAAATGCTTTGACAAAGGGACCAAAAACATGTGCTGGAGGAAAAATAACCTTTTTAACAAGTTGTGTTGGGAAAAATAGCTATACACATAAAGAAGTCAAACATGCATATGTCACATAGTGTACTAAAATAATATCAACATGTGTCAAATACCTGAATATTAAAACAGAAACACATAATCTGATGAAAGATAAAATAGGTAAAACTCTTGAAGATACACGCAAAAGAAAAGACCTTCTGAACAGAACACCAGTTTCATAAGAAATAAAACCAAGAATTAACAAATGGGGTTATACCAAACTAAAAAGCTTCTTCACAAGCAAAGGAAACAACTAACAGAATGAAGAGACAAAGAATAGGAAAGAAAATTTTTTTGCTCACTATTCCTTGGGCAGAGGACTGATACCTGGAATATATAAAGAACTCAAAAATTTGGATCCTCTCCAAATAAAAGGCCCAATAAAAAATGGACAACCAAAATGACACTTTTCAGAAGAAGTACAAATCGCCAAGAGGCACATAAAAAAAAAAAAAAGGTTCAGCATCTCTGGATATATTCTCTTTTTAAACCAACCCACCTACATTCTTTTTAAATTTTATTTCCAAGAACATGTATTGGTACATTGTACACATAGTGATCACACTCATCGTAGTTAATTTGTACCTATACATTATACATCTTGGTTCCCCCCCTTCTTCCCCATTCCTCCCTTCCACCCCCCCGCATTTCAGTCCCCCTCCCTTCCCTATTTACAGTAGCTTTATTTACATTCCCCCTTTTCCCCTTTCTTTTCTTTTTTCTTTCCTTCTTTTCCCCCTCCTACCTTTCTAATTCTCCTCCCTATTGAATATTATCTTTCTTTTACTTAGTATCTATTATACTTTTTTGTCCTTATTTACACTTATGGTTTCTCATAGCAAAGAAACAATTTGATATGTATTCATGTGTGTCTGATTTATTTCACTTAAGAGTATGCTCTGATATGAGAAACCATAAATGTAAATAAGGACAAAGGGGTATAATAGATATTATGTTAAAAAAAGAGATAGTATTCAAAAGAGAGTAGAACTAGATAGGAAAAAGTGGGATAAAGAAGAAGGTTAAAAGAAAATTAAGGTGAAAGGGAAAAAAATGGAAAAGTGTAAATAAACTTGTTGCAAATAGAGAGGGGTGGGTGAATGGAAGGGAGGGGAGGGGAAGAGGGGGGAAAGCCAAGATACATCATGTACAGGTACAAAATAACCATGTTGATTATGATCATTGTGTATGTAATGTACCAATACATGTTCTTGGTAAAAATAAAAAAAATTTAAAAAAAGAGTATGTTCTCAAGGTATATCCATTTAACTATGAATATCTCAAGTTTATCCTTTTTTACGGCAGAGTAGTACTCCATTGTGCAGAAAAACCACATCTTCTTTAGCCATTCATTAGTTGTTGCGCATTTGGGTTGTTTCCCAGAATTAGCTATTACAAACTGTGTTGCTGTGAACATGGTTGTACATATATCACTGTGTTATGATGTTTTTAATTCTTCTGGGAAGATACCAAGCAGAGGAATAGCTGGGTCAAATGGAACCTCTAGTTGTAGTTTTTTGAGGAATCTTCAAATGCAAATTGACACAACACTGAAATTCCATCTTAATCCAGAAATAATGGCTTTCATCAAGAAATCAAATAATAATGAATGCTGGCGAGGCTGTGAAGGAAAAAGGAGCCCTTTTACCCTGTTGGTGGGAATGTAAAGTAGTACAGTCACTATAGGAATTGTTATGGAGGCTCCTCAAAAACAAAAAAATCGTGTTCTTTTTGACCCAGATATTCCCCTTCCAGCTATTTTCCAGAAGAGCTAAAGGCATATTGTAAGAGTACATGCAAACCCATGTTTATAGCAGCACAACTCATAATAGCTACACCTTGGATGTGGCCTATCTGTCCATCAGCAGAAGAATGGATAAAGGAAATGTGGTATTTATGCACAATACTACTGTGTCATAAAGAAGGATACATTTGAGTCGTTTGTAGGAAAATGGGTCTATTTTGAGACTATGATGTTCAGTAAAATCAAACACACAAACTTAAATATCACATAGTTTGGTCTTATGAGAAACCCTAAGCATAAATACTATAATTTAAAGGGCAAAATAAAGGTTGTATGATAGGAAATAGGGAGCTACATCTTTTGCTACTGGGAAGAGAACCAAGAGATGGAAGGAGGGAGGGGAATGGAGGGGAGGGGAAGTGAGAATTCAGATGTGTTAAGTACATGTGCACTGTCTCCCTATAATGAATATGATCATTATATACTGCAAACATTTACTAAAAAACATAGTAAAGTACAAACTGTACCTCCTACCTTGCCATTCATAACATGGTCATTTTAGTTTCTCCTTCATAATTCGCCTTCTGAGGAGTATCTTGTGTGCTATGACTGGGTTTTTGTGATAAGGTAAAATATGCACTCTGCATCTTAGTAATATTTTGTGACACTATGCTCACAAATGACTTAGCATCTAACTATTCGAAAACTAGGAAATAGTTGTCATCACATGTAGATTTTTAGGGTTCGGTAGAAATTGCTCACCTCTGCTTTATGATGGATTGATTTTCTTCCACTTGGGAGTTTTGACTTTGCAGTCTACCTGAGCTTGATTGTGTGTTTCTCTCAAGGCCAGAGTACAGATTCTCTTTTCCTGTTGATGTATGACCAGTCGATTTCTTGTAAAGGTCATGAGTACTTACCTCGATGGACCATTGTCTGACCAGTAATAATGGAAGTTGGAAATATTCTCTCAAAAATACTTATGTAGCATCTTAATATAGATGAGATAACGTTCTTCATTCTTGTGGCAAAATACAACTCTACTAGAAGAAGAGTGGGCAGCAGATAGACAAATACATATAACAATAAAAACATAATGTGGTGAATTCTATGGTGAATTAAGAGTACAGTGTAGGGGCATTTATCCCAAATATGGCAGGAAAAGAGACAGAATATGAACGGATCGAGAAAGCCTTCCCATAAGGAAGACTATAAAGCTAATGAACATCTAGTCCTGGACGTCTGGGACCAGTATTAGGGCGGACAGATTTCTCTATGCAGTGTAGATAACTGTCCAATATAAATGTTTCTAATGCAACACTGAGGATTCTCCCTCCCTTCATCTGCCTTTGTCCTTTGTTTTCTCTTTCCTTCTTCCTTGCCTTTTACCTCCCCCCAGTTCGTTAACAAACCTCAGAGGTAGTAAATTTTACTAATCCAACTCTTGGCTTATGGTCTGTTGTCATCGCTTGACTTCTGTAGCACCCTCATCCGTTCATTCGTTTATGATACTGTGATTAATACATATGAAACAGTAACAGTCATGTGTAGCCACCCTTTTGATTTTCCCTTACTGAGTCTTTCTGCTCCTTCGAAAAGATAACCACAATCCTGAACTGCATGTCTTATTTTTATTTTCATTGGTTTGTTTTCTTTCATATATAATATACTTAAACAATACATTACTTTGCTATTTTTTAACTCAACAAAAATATCTTAGGATTTTTTCCTCTGAACATTATACTAGTGATTCATTATACTTTTATTTGTAACTGAAATCATTTAATTTCATTTGAATTAGTATTCCATTGTATGAATATAGCACAATTTACCACTTCTTGAATCAGTAGGTACTTGAGTCATTCCCATTTACCTTGTGATGAACAGTGCTGTGAATGTCCTCTTATTTGCTGCCTGAGAAGCATGTGAAATTTGTGCTTATACACACACACACACACACACACACACACACACGCAATAATGTTTACAAAGATTAAATGTAAAAGATAGTGATGAATTGTTTTCCAAAGTTGTTTTACCAATTTGCCCTCCAACCAGCAAAGGTATAAGAACATATTTGGCCTACATCATCTCTAACACTTGATTTTGTGGGGTTAATTTCTGAGAGTTGAATGCTGTGTAATATGAAGGCTGTCTAATGGTGCATATGGCTTTAATTTGCATTCCTAAGATTAATAATGAGATTGTGCATCTGTTAGTATGTTTGTTGGTCATATATCTTTTATCTAACCCTTCAACTACAGGATTTTGTTAGTTTATACTACAGAATACTTGCTCTTTTTCATATTTGCAGGGACTTAAATATTTTAATCCTAAAAATAGATACAGACTCTAGGGGACAGAGATATTTTAGTAGTATATACAGTGATGGGTGAGATTTTTGTAAATTACGTACAGTCAAAATGGTTTAAGAAAATAAAGTGATAGAAACTAATTTTATTTTGAAAATATTTTCATGACTTTTGTCTTTTCACAGCTTGTTATTTATTTTTCTTTTGACAGAACGATTTCGAGATTTGCTACTGCCTCCATCTAGTCAAGACTCTGAGATTCTGCCTTTCATTCAATCTAGAAATTACCCCAAGTAAGCTACAGGGCTTGTCTGGGAATCAGAAGGGAGGTGGCTTGGCACTGGAGAAATTTGTCTTGGTTCATGTTATGCTGTATCTTGTTTACATTAATTGGGTTGTCAGGTTCCTGTACACGGCATATCTTTTTTTTTTTTTTTTTTTTTTTGGTGGTGCCGGGGATCGAACTCAGGCCCTTGTGCTTACAAGGCAAGCACTCTAATCACTGAGCTAAATCCCCAGCCCATACATGGCATATCTTTAGTCTTATTTCCCTCCCTTCACCCTTGTTCCTTTGGATCACTTCCCTATTGCAAGAGATCCATCCCTTTGTCCCTTTCTGTCCATCCTTTATCATTTTCTTTATTTGTACTTTGTCTCACTCAACTGAGAGATACCATATGGTATTTAAGTTTGTGTGTCTGGTTTTACTCAATATTATGTTTTACAGTTGCATCTATTGTCATAAAAATGCCTCAAATTTGTCATTCTTTATAGCCAAATAGTATTCCATTATATAGAGATACCATATTTTCTTTATCCAGTCTCTGTTGATGGGTATACAGGATGCTTCCAGGATTCAACTGTTACGAATTGTGGTGCTGTAAACATTGGTATGCATGTATTGGTTTAGTGTGGTGACTTAAATTCTTTGGAGGAGCTACCTAGCTGGGGGATAGCTGGGTCATATGGAATTTCTACCTTCATTTCTTTGAAAAATTTCCTTACTGATTTACTATGAGTATACATTCCCTCCAACGAAGAAGAAGGGTTCCTTTTTCACCACAGCCACATCAGTGTTTGTTATTGTTTGATTTCCTAATGATTGCTATTCTTTCTGTAGTAAGGTGAAATCCTAGGGTTGTTTCAATTTGCATTTCTCTATGGGCCAGAGATGTTGAACTTTTTTTTGTTATCTGATGACCAATTGTATTTCTTCCTCGTGAAGTGTCTGTTCATTTCTCCTGCCCATTTCTTGATTGGGTCTTTAATTTGAGGCAGTTTAATTCTTTTGAGTTCTTTGTATATTTTGGATAGCAATTCTCGGTGGGGTACCTGGCAAAATTTTTTCCCATTCTGTAGGGTATCTCTTCACTCTGTTGATTCATATTTTTGCTATATAGAAGCTCTTTAGTCTGATATAATCCCATTTGTAATTCTTGCTGTTATTTCTTGTGCAGTCGCACAGTGGAAATGGAGATACAGTAACAAGTTTTATAGCTCATCCATACTGATCTTATTGTCATTAACTTAGGTTTATAATACACTTAGATGAGAAGATAGTTTTTTTTTTTTTTTTTTTTTGGTGCTGGGGATCAAACTCAGGGCTTTGTGCTTGCCAGGCAAGCACTCTAACCACTGAGCTAAATCCCCAGCCAATATTCTTATCCTTGTAAATGTAATTTGGATGTATAAGATGGTTGAGGACATTTTGCATAATTTTATTCCTGTACGACATGCAACAATCTAGCAGTTCAGCCAGAAAAACATGACCCACTGGCCCCGGAAAGTTTAATCAAAATATGTGCAAAAATATTGTGAAAATACAGTCATAAAATATTTTTTCTTTGTGAAGATCAATATCAAGTTCTCTGAGCTGCCTGGTATCAGAACTGCTTTGAGAGAAGAATATTATTCATGAGGAAATCTAGAACTGTTCTTCTTCGGCTTAGTTTGCTGCCAAAGAACAATCTGGATTGTTTGGACAATAAGAACAGTGTCCCAACCCAATGTTCCTTCCAAACGGCTGCCTACAAAGGGTTTTGAATGGTGATATTGGGTAATATCCTTAAGCTGCAAAGCCTCAGATGACCTTGCTGTATTTACCCTTTTTCCAGCTTATTTTTTTCTTCTTCTTCCCTAACAAAGATACTCTCACTCCCTCTTCAGTAATTTTTGCGCAGTATGTATATATTTAATATACTTGGTTCTGAGCTAAGTTATCCCCATTCATAATAACAAAGAAATGATAATAGTATGTATTGGAAACCTGACATGCCAGAAACTGTGCTGTGTGCTCTATATGCTTTATTTCAGTTAATCTTTACTATACTGCTATGAGTTAGGAAATTTTAGTTCCCTATTTGTATAGATTGGAGGGCTGAAATTTGAACAAATAATTCTCTTACCCAACATCACATGGCACAGCTGGGACTCAACCCAGATCTGTCGGTCCTCAAATTATACTTAACTCTTACACTGTCTCTCATGTACTCATTCAACCGGTCTTCAGTTCACTCATTCACCAGACGCTTACCAAGCAGCATAAGCAGTCAGCATTACTGAGAATACAGAATGATTCGGGCATCATAAAATGGCTTTGAGGGACCTAGTGTCCAGTCGGGGAAAAGCAAAGTCAGTTTAGTGAAGAAAATTCTAGCGGTGTGTTAAGACCTGCCTGTAGAGAAATGAACTCCATTCTACAGGAGAGTAGAAAATAAAGTGCCCATCTAAGTTATTTGTATTAAATTTAGTATTTCCTTGAGTAAATTAACCAGTTGAAGAGGATTTTAAGACAAAACTGACAGCATAACAACATATGGAGCCATAAAAGTTCATGGGTCACTGAGGGCTCATCCCCAAGTGACTGAAAACTGTATTTGCAGATGCACACACATGCTCGTGAATGCACAGGCACGTGCACGTGTGCAAATGCACATTCAAGGGCTCGAAGTGCAGAGAGAGATGAAGACAGAGCTCGGTCCCGAGGGGCCTGGATTGCCATTAGAACTTAGACTTTGTTGTGCGGTCCTTGGAGACTGTAAAGGAGAAAGATTAGACCTCCATTTTCAGAGCTTTATCATAGATCCGGGGAGGGACACGAGGTCCCACGCGATGCCAGCAGATTCCCTGGCTGGCAGTTTTATGTTAAGGTAGGAAGCAGTAAAATGTTAAGAGTAACATGAAAGAGGAGACAGGTGCCTTAGGGTGTTAGGAGGCACAATCAACAGAGCGTAGTGACGCTGTTGGACTAGTTGGAGAGAGGACGAGGGTGACGAGGAAGGAGCTTTAGGTGATTTCAAGTCTGTTCACTTGAGTTGCATTCTGGTTTACTGTCCTCGTGATTAGGGGTGAGTGGCAGTCTCTCCGAGCATCTTTCTCATTTTCTTTTTCTTTCGTGTCTTATATTTTGAATGAAAATAATGGTGATGTATTTCCTTTTAATGTTGCTTTGAGGAAACCATAATGCCCGGTGTAACTCTACCTTGTTCAGCTTTGCTGTATTTTAAATAAATATGAAATAAAACATCTGGTTTTTTTTTTCTTTTTTTGTGGAATCGGGGATTGAACTCAGGGCCTTATTTTTTGTTTCTAATTTTGAGACAAAGTCTTGCTAAATTGCTAAGTTGCTCAGGTTGGACTTGAGCTCGTGAGCCCTCCTACCTTGACGTCCTAGAGTCACGGGAGGTTACAGTGTGCACGGTACTTAACGAGCACCTGGCCTGGAAAAAAGAAGTGAATCTTCATCCTCGCTTTATCGGCTCTGTGCTGCCCTTTCTCAAAGTGTCGTCTTTCCTCAGGGCGAGGGAAAGTCTTTTCCTGTTTCAATTCATAACTCCTGTCTAGCTAGAGGGCGACATTGTTTTGCTTGATAGAAATAGGTGGGAGCACTAGGATGTGTTTGCAAGTTTAGTCTGGAAGAAGATCTTTGTATTCTGTGCCTACCTTTGTGAAGCGGGGCCAAAGTATAGCAGAGGTACCTGCTGCTGAGTTGACCCCCTTTACAGGAGGTTCTCAGAGGTCCAGCACAAAACTGCTGCTTAATCTTGCTAAATGGAACTCGTGGCCGCTACCATTTGTAAGAAGGGCTAGAAAATGTAGTTCTCCATTTTACTCTGATGCGGCACGTTACTGTAACATCACCCTTAAATTTGGAATATTGCATTACTGGTTCTTTAAAAAATTAAAAATAATTTGTTTAATAGATATTCCAAATTTATGTGACCACGACATACTTTCTCCCCCTTGTACCGCTGTACTGTGAAAAAAAAATTTTTTTAAGCAAGTACTGGTATAATTAATACCTATGTTTAAAAATTTAAGGTACTTTCATAAAGTTGTGATTACCTGTCTCCTCATGTTGTCTATTTTAATTTTCATAATATCAGTGTGTTTAGGGTGGAGGTGGTAGCAAATGTTGGGAGACAGGATTTTAAGAAACTCTCAGCTATGCGTTTTGTTTTGTTTTTGTTGAGACAGGTTATCCCTGCGTAGTTCAGGCTGTCCGTGAACTCACTGTGTAGCGCAGGCTGACCTTGAACTCATAACCATCCTCCAGCCTCAGCCTGGGATTGCATGTGTGTGCCACCACACCCAGCTCAAATTTGAATCTTTAATATAGTTGAATTAGCTTATAGCTGATGGATTTCTCTAGAGAGAAGACCTTGTATAACTACTCAGGCAATTCATTTTCACTCGGTAAAACAATACAATTTAGAAAACATTAATGGATTCTGCTTTCAAGAGAAAACTTACCAATATTTCAAAATATGTTTATATATTTTGAGTGGGCTAGGGAAGAGAATCTCTCCTTTTCTTAGAACTTTCTTCGAATCTGTAAGAAAGGATCTTTTTATTAGTTATCAATAGAAGTTTAAAAATATACTAAGTTGATCCCTCTGAACTATGCTATTAGAAGACTGAATAATTACCTTCAATTTCTATAATCTTGTCAACATGACAATAATACCAAATCATTCTTTTAAAGTCTATATGCTAAAGTAAGTTCACTGATTGTAAATGTAAAGCAATACATTTTGCATGTGAGTCAACTTAAATATGTAAAAAATAACTGAAGTAATTTCTTTCTGCTTACTGCAAAAAACTAGCTTTTGCTGAGTAATCAATTAGTAATTTTATCTTCATTCTTCCTCTAAGTGAAGAACAGTTTTGTCTTATCTTGTGAGAAAAGAAAAAGGAAAAGAAGTAGAATGGCAATTACCAGTGGGTGGGGAGGGGAGGGGAAAGTTGACCAGTGGGTACTGAGTGAGTTACAGTTAGATAGATGTGACTCTTCACAACAAGAATGTACTCTCTATTTCAAAAACACTAAAAGTGGGAATTCTGAGTGTTTTTAATCACAAAAAATAATACATGAGAAGACAGATACAGGCATGTTTAACTTGATTTAAACGTTATACATATTTAATATACACATATATTGAAACATCGCATGCTACCCCATTGGATGGTACCTTGTTAATATGTACTAATTTTATGTCTTAATAATCAGTTAAAAATAAATTAAAAAAAATCATTCCAAGTGAAAAGCAGCTGGCCTTCTAAAATTCTTCAAATCAAATTCCTATCTACATTTCCCATCTTCTGTTGAATCTCTCACATGGCTGGAGGGGCCACCATAGGCATGTCATGATGTTTATATGACTTTATAATTCTTAGGAGGAGTTTTTCTGTATCAGTATGTTTTGTTGACCCTGTGAAAGTGAAGGAAATCAGGATCAGAGAGGACAAGTGACTTGTCTGTGACCCCACTTCTGGTAAATGGATAGAACTCCAAGTTCTAATCTTCAAGTCCAGATTATTTCCAACCAAAGAAAAACAACGTAGGGAGTGGGAAGGGTGTATTTGTTGGAAAGTAGACAAGTAGGAAAGAGGTGGTGGTTTTCATTTCTCTTCTCATTTTTGTTGGTCAATAAAGTATCAGTTTTATCAGTGAAGTTTTTAAGGTTTCATTTTTTAAAAAGATTAGTGCATTGATGTAATTCATTTTTCTTCTAACCCATTTAGTGTGGTTTTCAAATAAACATGCATGTTTATGTGGTGTATTGCATTTATTGCTTTCCATGTCAAACCATCCCTGCATCTCTACAGAGAATCCTGCTTGGTCATGGTGTATGAGATTTTTGATGATTTGCTGCATTCTGTTTGCCAGTATCTTATGGGGAATTTTTGCATCTGTGTTCGTTAAAGAGCTTGACCCATGTCAAACCTGCAGTAAAAATTCTTTGACATATCTGATATCATTTTTATTTTTGAATCAAAAATACCATCACAAAAATAACTGACTCAACCTATATGTTTAATTGAGTGAGGTGTAAAATGTGAATTAAATGTATATAATAAGAATTGTACATCTTATAATTGTATGATCTATAAGGGACTGACTGAATTTCTGCTGTGTTTGTAACACTACACTAAGTAAATCAGCTTTGATTCTTGTTCCTGGAGGTAAAAGAAGTACTTTTTCTAGTAGATACAGTACTTTTAACATTCTGGCAAGTTTCCCTGTAAGACTTAAATATGTGAAGTACACGTGTTAATCGCAATGGCCTAAATTCTGCTTCAGTAACTCATTCACTTTGTAACATCCCTGAAAATGTGATGCAACAACAAGCAGATTTATTTTATGCTCTTGCTGAATTGTCTGTATGTCCGATGGATCCCTAGGACAATGTCCTTCAAGTAATAACGCAGGGGCTCAGGACTTCTCTTTTCTTGTTCAACTCACAGCTTTTGGTCCCTGTGGAAGGAAGATAACATTTCCCTACCCCATCCCAGAAATGACAAGTATTGCTTCCACTCACAGGCCAATGGTGGGAACCAGACATACGAAGCAGTCCTGTGGAGTATAGTCTCCAGAGTAAAAGAGAAAATTAGATTTTGACATGACTGATAGTAACAGACTAAATGTCAGATTCCAAAGGAATGTCCATTTCTTAATTCATTCACCAAACATTTACTAATCCAGCAGATACGTAATCCTAACTGATCTATTGTGGTAATGGCTCCTAGCCATAAAGAACATGCCCATTGTAAGGCTTATTACACAAGTGTAGTTTTTGAAAAGTCACTAATTTTTAGAAAAGTTATTTTTATAATGGATAAAAAACAATAAAATGACAGCGTCATATATATTACGTGTTTATTTTTATGTCTGGAACTAGGTGGTCCATTTGGCGATTCTACAGTCATCCAAAATAGACCATAAAGTCAACATCCCCGGCACTAGGGAGGAAAAACTGTAGAGGAATAAGGAGATATAACTTTCGTCTCAGACACCTTCTTCCAAAGAGCCTCTCCAGTTTCTCCAGTTGTGCTTCCATTTATACCACATTAGCTAAAACACAGACACAGCCCAAAGAGATGAATGGAATCTAAAATATGTAATGTTTTGGCTGGAAACTTGGCTTTCCTGAACAAAATTAATGTTTTGTTACTAGGAAAGGGAGGATGACTATTAAGTGAGCAGTTAGCAATTTCTGTTGCATTAAAAAAGGTTTCAAACCAGGTATGTTGGTGTACACCTATAATCCCAGCTACCTGGGAGGCTGAGGCAGGAGGATCACTGGTTCAAAGATAGCCTGAGCAATTTAATGAAACTCTGCCTCAAAATAAAAATTAAAAAGGAGTGTGGGATGTAGCTCCAGGGTAGAGAGCTTTCCTGGCGTTTACTAAAAAAATGAAAAGAAATTTCACGCATGTGTGTTTGACTATGTGTAGAGTTAAGTACACCTTCACGTTTTATTGTTCTTCAGCTGTTTTTATCCTTACAGCAAGAAGAGGAGAGTGGCAGATTATTTTCTTTCTTTCCATTATTTTTCTTTTCTCATAATAAATGTTTGAGTAAATATTTCTGCTACAGACCTTGCCATTGAAGAGAATACTACAGAATTAAACATGATAAATCAATGGGCATTTTAACTCAGTAAATTACACTAATACAATATGATCAGAGTTTTATCCAGTCTCTACCTATCCAGCATGATTCTATTTCCCAACACTTTAATTAACATCTCTTCCAGAGGGGCTGGGGATTTAGCAGAGTGGTTAGAGCGCTCGCTTTTGCAAGCACAAGGCCCTAAGTTCGATCCCCAGCACCAAAAAAAAAAAAAAAAAAAAAATTTCTTCCAGAAAAGGTGTGCTGCCAAACATAATGCTTGTTTAGATATCAACAGTTCATAAATGACATCACTTATTCCTTTAGGCTTTATCACTATGAGAAGAAATAGAATAAAGCCCAAACCACCACATGGTTAGAAATTGGATTCATCGTATATGATATATACTATAGAAAATTAATTTAACTTATTTTGATTTTTCCAACTGTTACCTGCCTTCTCTGCAGGCTATACATCGATGGTCCATTTGGAAGTCCCTTTGAGGAATCGCTCAACTACGAGGTCAGCCTCTGTGTGGCTGGAGGCATTGGAGTGACTCCATTTGCATCAATACTCAACACCCTACTGTATGTCATCTTTCAAATATTACATTCAAACAGGGCAAGTAAAAACTAAAGCAGTGAGGAATTCATAAAGATAATTATTTCAGAAAATCTTAGAATTATGAAGAAAAGAAGACAGATTAATGGGATATAGAAATAAAGAACTGTATTGTAGACACATGTTCAGACAAAGCTTTTATAGGAAGGTAACAGATGAATACATCATTCCTTGGCTTATTACTTAGCACGTTTACAACAGACTAAAGAAAAGAAATTTCAAAAGTGACATTGCCTAACTAGGAAACACTCTTGTGGTACTTTAGTTCTAGGATAATAAGCAAAAGTTGATGGATTGCTTTAAAATTCAAACATGGCGACAGCATAAAGTTGCTTTCAAATCTTTTCCTTTTCATGTGAATGGAATAGACAAAATTTGCATTAAAATACGTTTATAGACTATCAAAAAAGAAATAAGTTGAAGCAATGTGTACAAATGACATTTTATTTCAACTTTAAATACTAGAGTGATTACAAGACTTTCTGAAGATTCTTACAAAAATAACCGTATCCCAAGCCAGAAATCATTCGCTTCTGACAACACATGGCAAGTTATTTAGCCATCTCATGTTATGAAAAAGGAAGAACATTTTCTTAACCTCGAGTCTACTCATACTTATAAATAGGAATCCAGACTTGGAATTAAGAGTGTCTGGAATGCATATTATGTGGTTGTGAAATCCCATTCTTTAATGATTATTAAAAAGGGGATAAACAACCAAGTTTTTGGAATGGTTTTGGTTCATTTTGCCTGGTAAGGACAAGACCAAATGACCTTTGGATCCCTGTTCAGTGGTAGAATTTCCTGAAAATAGAGAAGTTATTTTTCTGAGTCACAGCGGCCAATGTTATTCTGATTCAAAAGTTCATTTTAAGGTCTTCAGATGAAAGCAGGTGCTATTCATGTAACATGCACAAGTAAAAACACTTACTGATGTATGCCATGTCTTTGAATTAGTATATTGCATATTGCATTTATTTGAGAATAATAGTACTCTATCAGATGCCAGAATGTGACTAGTTGTTCTGTTGATTACTTTAATGAGAAGCAAATTTTCAAGAATATAAGATTCTGTAATTTTTTTGAAATCCTAACTACTACCATGTTATTTTAATTTTTAAGAGATGACTGGAAGCCATACAAGCTTAGAAGACTGTACTTTATTTGGGTGTGTAGAGACATCCAATCCTTCCATTGGTTTGCAGATTTACTCTGTATGTTGTATAACAAGGTAATATTAAGTTTTTTTAGTTTTGCAGCTTTTTTATTGAAAAATTATTATTTTATATTGCAAAAGCAGTAAACTTGCTACAATACAAAATATTCTCTTAAATCTAAGAAAATGAGTTTAAGTTGCTTAATAATTAGGTTTACATCTTTTTAGATATGGATATTTGTATGTGTATATTTCTGTAATATACTTTAACATAGAAATACTCATCTAGTATTTAGTATTACTGATAAACTATCATTAGACTTCTTGAAACACTATAGCAACTCAAAAATCTCAAATTCTTTTTTTTACTGAGATAAAAGCAGATATTCCTCACCTATCTTACCTATAACATTTAATTTAGTTATCTTTGTTATATTCAAGTCATACAAGTAATGCACATATGCATCTTTGCCACAAATACCTCAAGCAATTCAAAGTAAAATCTCCCTTAATATCCCAACCCGGTCTATGTAACCAGTTGTCTTATGAATATCCTATCATACTATTTATTTTTTATTCAAATTGCTTTTCATAAATGTATTGTTATGTCTTGAAATTTTTTGTATTAGCAAACATAAGAGCTACCTCATTCTGCAGTAGAAAATTTCATGGCACAGATTTGAACAGTTCCTTCATGTTGGGTATTTACTTATTACAGAAGTGCTGAAGTGGATCATTGCACATGCCCCTTTGTGCAGAAATTAATCCAGTCAATTGGTCATGCTCTCATCCAACAAGTATTTATTAACTGCCAACTATGGATCAGGAACTGTTTTATAAGCTGGAGATGTATCATGTTGCAGCATAAAACCAAGTTTCTAATCTCTTGTGTTTTATAAATAGGAGAGATAGGCAACAAACCAATAAATATACAAGACGTCAGATTCTAACATTTTGAGTAGGACAAAGACCAAAAGGCAAGTAGGCGCAAGGCAGCACCACCAGCAGAGGGCAAGTTATTTATGTCACGTGCTCAGGAATGCCTGCCAAACAAAATACTGTTTACACAGAGACTGGAGAGAGCAAGCAGACAAGTCAAGTGTCTTGGGGGACAAATTCAAGGCAGAGGAATCTAACTTCACAAGACAGGGTCCTGATGCAGTGTAGCGAGCTTGGTATGTTGGAGGAAGAGGAAGGAAGTTTGTGCATCTGAAGCAGAATAAGCAAGGGCAAGAACAGTAGGAAAGACGATTAGACAGGTGGCGTGTATGGGCTTTTCCAGGGAAAGGTAGATTAGAGAAGGCTTTGGGATTTTATGTAAAAGAAAAAGATGGTTTTGGGGCATATACCTAGAAGAGTCAAAAGAAGGGAATTTAATAGTTATTTGTACACTGGTATCCTTAGAAGGGTTATTCACAATAACCAAGAGATAGAAACAATCCAGTTGTGTATCAGCTGATGAATGGATAAACTCAATGTGGTATATGCATATCATAGAATGTTATTTAGCCTTAGCAAGGAAGGACATTCTACACATGCTACAATGTGAATGAACCTTGGAGACATTATTCCAAGTGAAGTAAGCTGACACAAAAGGAAAGTATTATATAATTCCATATTTATGTGGTACCCATGGAAATTTAACTCATGGTGAATTAATGTAGAATGATGGTTGCCAGTGTATAGGGAAGAAAGAAATAGAAAGTTAGTGTTCCAGGGAAGAAAGAAACAAAAAGTTGTTGTTCCACATTTTTTCCAAAATGCTTATTTTCGTAGGTATATTTCTTGCGTCATATATTTTCATATAAGGAAAATCAGTGTTGAATGAGCAGAAGGCAGGAAGAAGAAAAATACGTATATTGTTTATTTTTTATTTTTATTCTGTTTTGGTTTCCCTAGCGTGTATATCTTGTATCACTGTTGTCCTTTTTAAAGAGACATGTTCTTGATGAGTAAACTGCTTCTGGATTGAAATTTAGAGACCCTTATGGAATAAAATATAGAACATTTAGAAGGGACTCAGGTGAATATTACTATAATAACTTCTGTGTCTATAAAGATAGAGATCTATTTATTTCCTGACCATCATTATACCTAATTTT
Source organism: Hystrix cristata (assembly GCA_004026905.1). Lineage (NCBI taxonomy): Eukaryota > Metazoa > Chordata > Mammalia > Rodentia > Hystricidae > Hystrix > Hystrix cristata. The sequence goes on from PVJO010011124.1 coordinate 51,187, forward strand.
TATCAGTAAAGTAGGGTAAGTTATTAATGTTAAAATTTGTCCTGTCTCTCTCTCTGTCTATATACTATAGACATATTCATATACATTTCATTGGTTTTAAATGTTCACTATGAGGAGCCAAGTTATGTGTTAAATTATAGAATCACATATGTTAAAATAGAAGAAAATCTGAGTATATAGAAAGAATTTTAATCAGTTTAATCATTTTTATGTCTTCTCAGTTTTGGCAGGAGAACAGACCTGACTTTGTCAATATCCAACTGTACCTTAGTCAGACAGATGGGATACAGGTATGTGGTTGGATGTGATTGTTAACTAAACAAGCTCTTGATAATAGAAGACTTACTGTAGGAGCTGTGCTGGACGTAAAGTTCTGCAGGTGGTTTGAGCAGAAGTTTCCTAGAGGAAAGCCTCCTTTGGAATACGTCCAGAAACCTCACGGCTTGTCCTTGAAGTCAAACTTACTATGCTTTTCAACTGTCCCCTTCAAGCAGTCTGGAAGCAGACCTTTTGATTCCGTCTCTCCGCTCTTCAGTATTGCTTCAAGTTGTTATCTTTGGAGGTCAGGCTACAAATGCACAACCTTGTGATTTTTTTTTTTTCATCTATAAGAAGTTATGTTTGGAAAGAGAAGATGAGTCATGTATAATTAAGTATAGTTAATTCACAGGAAGATTAAATAATAATTTATTTATTTTACTCTGCTAGACACTGTGCCACAAATCTCACGTGCCTTGTCAAATCACAAGGGAGTTGAGCAGATGAGGTTACTATCCCCATTTTGCAGATGAAGAGACTGTTTAGAGACAATATTAAAGAGCTGCAGAAAGTGGTAAATCCTGAATAAAAATGTGAATGTTGGCTACCTCAAAACGAGTCAGATTTCTACCTTACTTGGAATGTTAAAAACTATTTCATTTTACTGCTGTCACGAAAGAAGTCAGTACCATTTTTCTTCATTGTATCATTGTAATTAAGTTATGGAGTAAAATTATATTTGGTACTCAGTTTGTCTGCCTGAAACTTACTTTTTCCTCTCATCTCACTCGTTTTGACTACTCACTGTGGATTCAGATCTAATGATCTATTAATTGCAAACACTTGGCCGTTAACAATCATTCGTTGATGGAGTCAAACAGATTTGGAACTCTGCTGTCTCAGGCTATCTTGTCTATGATGGTTTCCCCAAATTTATGATGACAATTTGTGGTAATTTACACATATAATAAGTCAAATATGACAACTATAATTTGTGTGGAGAAATACTTCAGTGAAGTTTATTTGCTGAGCCATTTTGAGAGTGATTGGAAAATTAGGAAGCGTTCTTCATCATACATTGCAGCATTTTTTAAAGTAAAGCAACCGACTGAAGTCTAGGAAAAGCAGCCATTTCTAAAAAATAGCATTCAAGAAGATAATGAATTTCAAGGGAAAAGAAGGAAATGATACTTTGAAATCATTCTACCTAATAGGTTTCCATTTGGTATATTCTTTCTAGCACAAAATTTGATAGGAAGACGGAACACCAACAGAACAGATGTTAGAGAAATGAGTTGTTTATCCAAATCTGAATCGTATAAAACATAGTGTTTTCATTTTGGCAGAAGAATATTGGAGAAAAATATCATGCGCTGAATTCAAGACTCTTTATTGGACGTCCTCAGTGGAGACTTTTGTTTGATGAAATAGCAAAATGTAACAGAGGGTAAGTACTGAAAAATATTTCATATCTGGCTAATGATCAAATTAAAACATTACAAAACTACCACATGCAGTGTTTAAAGATGAATTAACAGTAAACATACAAATTACAAAGTCATTTAAATACTCTCACAATCAAAGGACGAAGCAACATAGCTATCACCCTATATATGTGTAATGACAATTAAAATTGGCCTTATAGAAATAGCCAATACAATTTTTATGAATGAGACTCTTACTTTTAAATTTAGGCAGACTCATTTAAAAATAATTATTTATTCTCACAGTATATATGAGGTAATTATGGAAAAGTTTTTCAAAATCATATTGGCTAAAAGGCAACCTCACCAATACATATCACAATGTATACATTTAAAAATTAAATATCACACCTTATTAACAGAATGTATTAATTAAAAAATCTTTTCATTGTCGTATGAAGTCTCTAAAGCAGAAATATTTCCAAACATAATTTTTCGTCTTGGAAACTATATCAAGAATCTTAGCATTATGTACTATGTATTTATGATCTGAGTAAATTACTATTTAAGTAAAAGCATTTATTTTATGCTGCACACTGTCCAACTCATTCATCTCCTGTGAAATTATCATAGTTCAGAGCAGTGATATAAAGGAATTCCAAAAAGATTTTGGAAAATATATGCCCATCACGGCTTTTTAAATTTGCATGTAAATAGTTTCACCATAAGTTTAAATGGTTGCAAAAGATTTCTAACATATTGCAGATGTTAACATTTTTACAATCAAAGTAATGATTTTAAACATAGTACCTGGAATATAAATATCATAGCTACTGGTTATCAGCATCATTTATTGTAAAGATGCACAAATGAATTCTTCATTAGAACTTGGAAATTGTGGATCATATTTTTTTCTTTTCAACTCATGTTTCTATTCTAAACCCAGGGAATTCTATCAATATTCAACGCATGTTTGCATTTGAACTGATCATACTTTTATTAATCATCCTGTGACAAAAATGTACATAAATGATTTCACCTATGAACATAAGGCTCCAGGGTTCATTGTTTTTCTTCTGACTTGTCATTGTAATTAGTATGTACAGTCACTTGATGACCAGACGTTCTGAGAAGTATATCTTTAGGCAATTTCATTATTGTGTAAACATCATAGAACAAACTTACTCAAACCTAATGGTATACATTACTATATACCTAGGCTATGTGGACCATATAGTATCTATATTTATGTATGTACCTAATTATATACACATATAGAATAGCTTATTGCTTCTAGGACCATGCTGAACAAACAACAATAGATTATATCAACAAGAGAAAAGGATGCAGTAAAGATTGACAGTAAACAAGAGATGTATGAAGGTGTTGCTCATGTAGTGCAGCATACTGTGTTATGGTAAACATGCTTTTAATAAATAATAATAATAGAAGTATAATATAACAAAAATGTAAACTACTACCATAGTTGTTTATTATCGTGGCATAGTTGTTTATTAGCCATAGTTGGTACCATGTAGTATGTACCAAACAAAATTGTATGTGCTGTACTTTTATGCAGCTGGTAGTGAGTGCAGTAATATAATCAGATGGGACCCCCATCACATGTGCAGTCTCTTCTTGAGTGAAATATCAGTGTGCAGCATTTGAATGCAGGTGAACAATTCACAATTTTTAAAATATATTTTGATAAACATCAAAGGATGTTTGATTGTAAATGCACATGCCAGCATATTAGATGGAAAGTTCTGAAGAATCTCCCTAAATTCTTAGATGAAAAAAATGTTGTTTTACCCTGAAAGGATCATCGTCTCAAGATGGCCCCTGGCTCCATCTTCAAAGATTTTGTTTTAGAAATTACGAAGTGGAGTTCAAGATGCAAAATTTTAAAAGAATTAAAGTTACAAATACTTCAGATTGCAGCTATGTTTGAAACCACTTTTGTAGCATTCTCTTTCCATAATGAAGTTTGGTGATGAAGAGAAGTATTTATGAAGCAGAGATCTTTTGTAATATTCGGGGCACTTTGGCGAGACTGTTCAATTTTGAAACCAAAGCCCCACACAGCAGAGAATCATTTACAGGAAATTAGATTGGGATTCTTGGATTTTTTTTTGGTCAGTTTGTAAGAATTCTCATTTGTTACACTGATCATAGTTTAGAATGACTCTGCTGCTTATTTGGTAGTTTGTTCTTTCTTGAAACAGCAAAGCTGGTTAAGAAGAGTAAATGTACCATTTATTGTTGAAATTTTGCACAATTCTTCGCTTTGTGTATTTGCTCTAGGACAAGCAACTGAAATTCATTGTCTCTGAAGGACTTTTATATAAGATACTTATGAAAAGAATAGATCAATATCTTAAGGGTTCATTAATTGGACACCAGGCATGATATAAATAGAAAGTTACACTTAAGATATAATATTTTGATTAACTTCATACACATAAGTTGCTGAAAGACCACATAGAGGTAAACATAGGAATGAGAGGCATATAAATTAAACTTTGAAAATACTATATGCTAGGCATCCATTCTTAATTTTCAGAAAGAGGTAAACATAGGAATGAGAGGCATATAAATTAAACTTTGAAAATACTATATGCTAGGCATCCATTCTTAATTTTCAGAAAGTGACTATTAAATCTGTAGGCATTTATTTATTTATTTATTTATTTATTTATTTATTTTCTTTTTTTTTTGTGGTGCCGGGGATCGAACTCAGGCCCTTGTGCTTGCAAGGCAAGCACTCTAATCACTGAGCTAAATCCCGAGCCCCTGTAGGCATTTATTTAGTATGCTATGTAGAATACAAATTTAAGTTAGATGAAACAGTGCTGGATCCAAAAGAAACAATTGGTAATTCATTGTTACATATTCTTACAGAAGCTTGTATATGTGTATAAATATATATCCACATATATAAAGATTTGTACACTTTTATACATATACTTGAAAAATATAAACCTTATGGTATTTTAACAAAAAATTGAATGAATCTATAGTTTAAAAGTTTTTGACATACTTTCTAATAACACACTCATATATTGATCATGGGTAATTTCCATGTACTTTTACATTACAGTAGTATAAAATATGGATAATATGACCATTACTACCCTAATTATGGGAATTCAGGTTACCTTTTGTTTTTTACTGGTACAAACAGTGCTAAAGTAACTATCTTTGTACATATTTTCTCCTATAAGAGTATTACAGTAGATTAGAAACTTTGAAATGTAACTACTGACTCAAAATATATGCACATTTAGATTCTGCCCTGCCGGAACCAAAAAGGCGAGTTAATTTACTTTCCACATGTGTATAAGCGTGATTCCTTCCTTTTGTGTTAAACTCAGAAAATGTATTACATGATGACATTATATGATGATGGAAAGTGAAGGAACTTTTGAAGTGACCCTGCCTTCACCATTATTTTACAAATAAAGGTGAAATCCCCAAACGATAGTGACTTATCAAAAGCTATACTTAATAAATCACAATTCAGACATGAATCCAAATCTCCTGAGAGAAGGTACAATGTGAGTTTTGTAGCAGGGCATATTTGGTTTATCCCAAATAGAAAGATAGCTAATCTATTGCTTTGTAAACCCTTTAGTATTTAGTAACTTTCCAGAAATTTATATCTAGTGCAAATTGAGTGTTCCTTTGTTTGTAATTATGATATACATCATATTTTAAGCTGTTGGATATATGTGTTATGCAAAGAAAGAAAGATTCACTTTGAGAAAATGTTTGAGACCATCTTTGTTTTGTTGCCTCATAGTGTTTTCAAATCTAGACAAATTAAGCAGGTCTAGGTTTGACCTTTCACATTTGTGCCTGTGCTTGGGACACATTGCTCCAGCTTTCTGGATCGATATTTCAAGGAGTGACACTCTCTTTGGAGTAAAGAAGTTCTCACTATGTGAAATCTCACATTTTCAGATCTATATGGAAAAGCAAGTATTGGCACAATAGGAAATTATATGAAATAGATTGAACATTTATAAAATTTTATTTCCAGCATCTACTATTCAACATTCTCTGCTTGGCTCTCTCTCCACGAATCTCATCGAAGTCTTGTAGATAATTCTAGACAATTATCATCCTGTAGCAGTCTAGTGCAAAGACTGTGCAAATGGATTGCAAAGATTAATTGTAGATATTAAAGAAGTTGTAAGATTTCATTAAGTTAGTGAAAGTGACATATAGGAACTCATCAAATCACAGAGAAAAAGATGTAAACAACTGAAAAGAAAATGTGAAAAAAGCATCAAAAATGTTTTAAAAATAATGACCTAATTATCTAGTATTTAAAAGAAGATTTTAGATAACCTGAAAAACCTAAAAAATAAATTTAAAAAAATAATTGTAGTTGCCCTGTCAAAGAAAACAAGGATACTTTATTACCACTATGTAGTGTAACAGAATGTATACAAAGAAACAAAGAAAGTTCCTTTCTCTTTGCATTTTAATGAAAAGCATGCTATGGTTTTAACAGCAATCTAAGTTTTACTTAATATAAGGTCATTTATTTCCATACTTCTTATTTTATTCCTTCTGCTCACTTTGAATTAACACTCTAATTTCTTTCTTTCTATATGGAATAACAAGTATTGGCTTAATCTTTAATTTCTTTCTTTCTCTCTTTCTTCCTCTCTTTCTTTTCTTTTCTTTCTTTCCTTTTTTTTTTTTTTTGGTGCTGGGGATCGAACTCAGGGTCTTGTGCTGTAATTTGTTTCTTAGGGCGGGACCATAGATCACTGACCTCTCTTTTCTAATAAAAGTAGTTACTGCAATGAATTTCCTATGAAACACGACTTTGATTACACCTCACAGGCTGGAATTTAAAGATCAAGGTGCTAGAGAGTTGTTCCTCTGAGGACTCTATCTTTATCTCACAGGTGACTGTCCTCTTGCCACTTTGTCATATGACTCGGCTCTGCATACACAACCCTGGTAGTTCTGTAGCCAAATTCACGGAGTCTCCTTTTACTCATGAGCAGATTGGTGTTCGGCCAAAGACTAGAGGGGACTCCTCTACAGGACTCTTTACTTTCTGTCTCTGGCTTCCCCTTCTCCTCCATATTCTGTTGCATAGATTATAGCAGTCTGGGCCTCCACAAACCTGCGAACTCCATTCTGTGTCTGCTCAGCTTGAGTTTTCCCTTTCTGGGCTGCAGTGTGAAGACTGCCTCTAGAAAATAAGTCGAGATTGAACTGTCCTTACCTCACTTCTGGGATCACGGTTATGTGCTGTCTATTGCCCAGTGTCTGGAAATACATTTCATGTATTCTTTTTTCCTGGAGTTTGTGGTTGGTAGTTTGTTTCGTTTTTCTTTTGCCATTCTAGGGATGAAACCTGAGCCCTTGTGCGTGCCAGGCAAGTGCTCTATCATCAAACTACATCCCCAGCCCTTTGTCTAGTTTTTATTTAACGTGGAAAGTAAATGTAATCTCCATTTTCCCATCATGGCTATAAGAAAAAGTTCTGTTTTCATAGTTTTTGTTTCATTTTTTAAAATGAAAACATTTTTTCACTATTTAGTATAAATTTTTCATATGCATTTAAATGGATTCGTTGTCTTTTTTCCATAGCACCAATTATTCTGAGACAATGAGTACATGTTATATTTGTCTAAGAAAACATTAATCATTTTGGTGTCGTGGGAAGAAGCCAATGCAAATCAATAAACTCTGGAGGAAGATCAGTTTGAAATACTATTAGTTCTTGAGATTTATTTAGTCTTATTTGTTAGGGATATGTATTATTTGACTACTAAATTTTTATTTTAAAGAGTAATAAAATTGGCTTGGCATTTGTTACGATTATTACAATGCATACATAAGAAGGAGAATGGCTCCAGATTAATGTGTTGTACTTCCTTGTGAATATGAATTAGTCATTTAAAATTATTCTTCCAAATTGTAATGTATTTTCTCTCTCACCCTTTATTCATTATTGCTCATGTAAATCCGTGAGGAAAGTTTTAAAAATGCATGTTAAGTGTCTAATGAAAGAAAAATTGACATAGTCAAGTGTGTTCGTCAATTAACCTCTATCAGCTGTCCTTTGTATGGTTTCTGGTTTTACAAATAACATGTAGTGAAAAAAACGAAAGCACATTCCTCAGTCTCTGTCTGACAATGAATTGCATTTAAAATTTTTTTCTGAATTCTAATATGAAAAACATGATACAAATAAAATATTTTTCTCATGGTTATTTACATTTGGAATTAACTGGAGTATTGGGCCATATATGCAAAGTACCAAAAATTAACTTCATTAATGCTTTAAATTCATACATATAAAGAATTCTTTTTGTTATATTGTGCCTGATTTTCCTGCTGATTTTTCACTTCTTTTGCTCTTTCCAGGAAAACAGTTGGTGTTTTCTGCTGTGGACCCAATTCAATTTCCAAGACTCTTCATAAACTGAGTAACCAGAACAACTCATATGGAACAAAATTTGAATACAATAAAGAATCTTTCAGCTGAAGACCTTTGAGTTGAACCAAGACTCTAAAGAAGGAATGAGTGCAATTTTTAAGACTTGGAACTCAGCTGAATCAAACAGTTGTTTTGTGCCAAAGACTAGAAAGGCTTTCTTATTTATGATTATTTAAAATGAAAATGCAGAGAATGTGGTAAGATGATAGGTCACGTTACATGTTTAATCTGGAAACCAAAGAGGCCCTGAAGAACATTTGATGTGGTGATTCATTTTTAGACGATCAAATTAAAAGACCACGATTAGATGCACACTATTGATTTTTATGGCAGATTCAAGAACTCCCTAGGGAGGAGCTTGAACTAGCTTGCTCTCCAGATGATAGCTGTGGTCCTCTCTAAATTGTTTTTGGTTGAACAGATACAAGATTGAACAAAATTAAGCATTCATTGAAACTTAGATTATATTTTCTACATTGTATATAAGTATAGTAGCTTTAATTTGGAAATGCTCTAAGCGAATATATTCAGTGTTTGAAAACGCAGCACACAACTCTGTATTGATACGGGTACTTTGTGTCGATATAATCTTCTTCACTACTGATGCTAATATCTCTACTTGATATCTGTAGATATTGATGTAGTATCCCCTTTTAAATTTTTCTTTCCTCTGTCTAGGGAAATGTGCCCTCCCTTAGCATGCGTTAGACACAATGATTTAATAAGTCCTTCTCATCTCCAATTTATTTAACCTATTACTATTGCATAGTAATGAAAATATCATTATAGTGATATATATTATATAGTGCTACATATATGTATATCATTTATAAATAAGTTGTTGGCATATATATATGTATATATATGCTAGTGGCTTACTTTCTTTTTTAGCATTTTGACTTTATTTTTTTCACTTTTTTCCCGAAGTATAATTTGTCCTGGTTTTGAAGCACTTAAAGTGTTTTTTGTAATTTGCACTTTGAGACCAAAAAGCAACATATCTGGCAGCAGGCACTGAAATATAAGCTCGATCCTGGATCACATATGGCCTTATAATGGAGATGTTGAAAGTATAATCACATTCCTGAACAGACATCTGCTATTTTATTTTCAACAAAAGCAGAAATACTTCATTGATTATCCAAATTATGCTTAGAATAAAGGAATATTTTTTAGTAAAGTTTGGTATCCTTGTAAATATTTAGGCTTAAAGTTATCATTGGGGCTATGGTCCCTATTCTTTGCTCAGAGGGAAAACAATCCACTTTTGTGCCTTAAGAATGAAGGCATTTATTCAATTTCTTGATTTTGTTTAGTATACGTCTATGAATTGCCATCAAGAATAACATATTGCTAAAAGCAGGAGTCTGATTTGCCTTGCCTTTATTAAAATTTTGTGTATAATATAACGTGATAAATGTTATTGTCATTTTCTGTTTGAATGGCCATTGGCAATCAAGCTTGTTAAACCCTCCAGCTTTGAATGACCCTAAGCATGTTTGCTTGTTGATATTTCTTCTTTTCCTTGGAATTCTTTCTTTTCCTTTCTGTGGAAAGAAAAAGCGTCAGAAAAAATGATGAGAAATGTGCAATGCTCCTGCAGATTTAGCTCTGAAGGCATATTTAATAGCCAGTACATCTTGGTTGTACTTTCTAGATTAAAAGGAATTTTCCTGAAAAAAGGATAGTAGAAATAACCAGTGAAAAGAAACTTGAATTATCCAGATTTGATGTGCAATACTGATGTTTTAGTGATTGTAATTTATTATGTAATTATATTAAAGAATCTAATTTCA